>JAPYYW010000869.1:0-42250 GCA_030522545.1 Cremastinae sp. A BG-2022a
AGAACGAGTCAGCGAGCGCGAAGCGCGCACGGAGTGGGGGGCCATAAAAATCTTCCCCTTGGGGGCTTTTGCGTTCTTATTGGCGTGTCGGACTGTACCTTGAAAAAGCTTAAGGTATAGTTCTATCAATAAATCATTTATATCAGATTTCGTTGAAAATTTGCATCAACCTTCGTGGTCCAATAAACTTGCTCAAAAAACTTGAATAGCTCAAAAAAATTCACTTTTTTATATTCCTAACAAGGGTATTATAGTTCTATTAATAAATAATTTATAACATTTCATGTAAATATGAATAAACCTTCGTGTTCCAATAAATTTGGTCAAAAAACTAGTGAAAAATTTGTAAAGCGCTTTCCTTTTGACAGTTTTTTTTTAAATCACTTTAAAAACAATATGGTTCTATCAATAAATCATTTCTATAATATTTCGTTGAAAATTTGTACGAAATTTTATGATTCAATAAAACTATGAAACATTTTGTTTTCGACATTACTTTTTATAACCCTTGAAAAGCTTAAGGGAAATCTCTAATCATTTATTGAAAATTAAAACTTAAGACTTCCTTTGACTTCATGGCAGGTGTTGATTAAATATTTATTCGTGAAGATCATATTTTTTGTACTCTCCCATAAAAAAGAGACGTTAAAAGTTGAAACTTTCAAACATTAAATATTTCAATCTCTACACGCAGTAAAAATCTCCTATAAAACGTCAAAAAATCTTGGTTTAGTTTTTGCAGAAAATTTTAAATAAATATTTGATCGAAATTGAAACAAATATATAGCGAGTATTTCTCACTTGGGGTAAAAATTTGAAGATGCAGTACACGTTATTTTTTCGTCAATTTGAAAGAAAGCTTTTCTGAATGAACTCAAAAGCACATAAACCGTTCTGTACATAAGAAAAATTGAAATAAAACTTTTGCTTTTCACCGTCGCGATAAAACCTTCAATCCAGTTCTGAGAGTCGGGGTAAGTCCTCTTATCCGTCATCTTGAAATTTGCGTTTATGCAAATTTTTTAATTAAACCTTTTTTCTGGGAAATTAAATTCTCTGCTTTTTCATTACTATTTTCTTTTTTTCTATAAAACTATTATTTAAAATGCCACGAGAGCGAAATGGTATTATTACTGCCATTTTCGGATGTATATAGACTTTCTAAAAATAATCTGCGCATTTTTCCCAAAAAAAAAAAATAAGTCACGTTGATTTTGTTTCATAAAAAATCTATAGCCCGACCAGACGGGACACGGTTCACAAATTAATAACCGGAAAAGTTGAAGCTATTTTCGTGAAGGATATCGAACAGCGTTTAATATCGGGGCAGCAGAGGCAATAAAAAAAAATTTCATGAATATTTATCGAATATTGGTCTGACATTGCGGAGGCTCGAAATAGGAAATTACGACACTTTGAGGTCCGTAGTCTGGAAATTTGGCTAAATTGAGATAATTCTCGGTATACAGAGCAGTTGGATGAGGCTAACGAAGGAGAATGGATCGGTATATCGAGCGAGTCGCGTGTTCGTGAACTCTCCGTATACAGAAACATAAATCCTTTCTTTCTCTCCTCCGTTTCTCCTGCTCCCGGGCAGAGGTTCCTTGGCCTTCGGCCAAAGAGCCCCAAGATTCGAGACGGACAGGAGAGCAGATGGGAGAAAAGAGTGAGGAAGACGAAGAGTGCAAAAAATCAGAGAAAGAGGGATACGAGGGAGAGAAAGGGATAAAGCAAAAAATAAAGGGAAGAGGACAAAATTCATGAGATGGAGCAGCGAATATAGTCATAAAGTTGGAGTATATGCATGTGCTCACGTGTGTACGAATAAGAAAAGAAGGAAAAAGAGGAAGAAAGGGAAAAGATATGGAGAACGGTCGAGGATTTCCGAGTTTGAAATTACATCACGGAGCAATAACGAGGGTGCAATAATAGCGGCAAACGGGCGGGGGAGAGGGGAAGATGTTGAAAGAGGGCAGTGAGGTAAGAGAGTAAAATGTACGAAGATAAGGATACACAGGGTGTCCCACGAGCCGATGCGAAGAATGAAGATAAATAACGAGCGTTTGACGATATTCCTACAGTCAAAGAGTATTCTTCGTCGTCGTTGGATAGAAGATTGCCAAAGAGACTCGAATTTCCGTTTGGAATTCGATCAGGTTGATTGTATTTTGACATCGAACTCCGGGACACCCAGTACGAACGGGGAAAGAGAGAGGTCACCGCTGCTTCGAGCTTCAAAGCTGGGACAAACATCCCGACCCCGGAGCATCTCGGAGATATCTTAAAGTGCAATAACGGTGAAGTCGTACTGCAGCATCTCTATGTTGGCCTTCCTCTCTTCTTCTTCTTCTTCTTCTTCCTCCTCCTTTTCTTCCTCGTCTCCTGAAATTCTCTATACCTCGCTCAGGAAACTCTGCAAACTCTCTTCCTCTCTCTCTCTCCCTCTATCTCCTTTTTTCCTCATACTTTTTACCTCTTGAGACGAAAACGCGAAAAGCGCTTTGAAATCCTTAATAAAGCAGCCTGCTTTTCTTTCGTCTGATGCGAGCGCGTCAGGCCGAAAATTACGGGCGTGTTTCCACGACGACTAAGCCTCGGGCCATTCCACCTTCCCTCTGCCTCCCTCCCTGCACCCCCCCTAACCCTTCTCTCTCTCTCTCTCTCTCTTTTCATTTCTTTTCCCTCTTTTCTTCCTCTCGTGCTTTCTCTCTTTGTAATACGAGGCAAAAGCACGTCAAGTCGGTCAACCTATTCTTTTCATGTATCCTGGAAATTCCTATTTTCTTTCTCCTCGTACAAGCACCTCTATTCCACCGTCCTATAGTCCCGAAATCCTGAAATTACGAGATAAATGACCACTATCTACTTCTAAATAGCAAAAACGTGGAATTCCGGCTTTTGTCGACGAAACAATTCTTTTTATTCCTCTATATACGAAATAAAGAATAGATGATGCATATCGCATGTATCGTATACCGTGAACAATTGGACCGGCTAACGGTCGAATCGCGAGGGATATTTTTCCTGGCTTTATATAGTTACGCATGATATCTATAATAAACTATATGTATAATAAAAATTATATCTGAATTTGTGAAATTCCGTAAATTCATAAATTCAATTTTCTGCTTTCGATATTTCAGGATGACTGTGCTGCGAATAACTCTTTTGTGCTTTTATAGAAGTATACTTTTGACATTCCACGCCTTTATTTTCAAAAGGGATCATTCAAAGCCGATTTTCCTTCAAACTTATTCAAGTCCTCAGGACTATTTCTTTGATAGTGAATGGCTATCCAGTTCACAGTTGGAAAAGCGTCTTTCATTCCTTTCAGTATCCTTTTGCACTACTTCAGTTTTAAGTTAGCTTTAATTCATTTCTTTTCTTTTACAGGTTTTAGATCCTTAAAGAATTTACTGTCAAAGAAGTTAATAGATTTGTGCGAAGATTAACAAAAAATTATTGTATGATATTTTGTGAAATTTTACTTTACTTGAATAAACAGTATGTAACAATCTTGATTTCACTGAAATATTAATTTTTAAATATATATTTATATTAAATAATATTAATATTGTAAGTACGTCATATTATCAATTTCCTAAACGCTAAAGCTTTCCTAAGAACTTTGAAAAAATCCATGATGTTTCGATATGTATTTTTATTCCAGTCTAATGAAAAATATTGTTTATTGTATCAATTTTTATTAAAATAAAATAATTTAATACGTCTGATTGTATAGTGCATTTACGAGGTGTTGTTCAACATAACATGTAAAATTTTCTAATTTTATCAATCATCTCCAACATCCTCAATAGTTATCTCTTGGCAATTATTTTGTTGATTTAGAAAAATCTCGATAAACATCGATCCGCAATTGAACTGGAACCAATCTCAAATAAAAATGACATCAATGCAAAATTCGTATGAATTTTTATCTGAAATAATTTCGCAATCGGTGATCAGTGAGTGAAACTTGCTGCGTCACCCTGTATGTAAATGTCGCATACGGAAAGGAACTTCGGAGGGAAGCTGTCTCTGCGCGAATGGTGTGGACGAGTAAACGCGCGGAAGGTGTATTCGGCGCATGTTGCTACTTGCTCTGGAATATAGACATTAAACTCGCACTTTAGATAAGGCGGGGGCGATCGTTGCAGCGGAGCGAACGGGAGGAAAATCCTCAGCGATGCGCCGCACACGTCGAATCTACTTCTTCCTCGCGCGGAGAGGATATATCTGTGCCCCGGTGCTTGTCGGAGCTAAATCACGATTTACGGAGCCATGAGAGTCTCGGAACGACCTCGGTCTCTCTCCCTGTCCAACGTGTGCGTCTCTATCGCTGCGTGCGCGTATATAGGCTTGCTCCAAATTAATGGTACACGTGCCAGAGTGGACGCATCGATCTTCCCTTTTATGACATTAACCTTCGCGGACCCAAGCTCCGATATTTCGCTAATTTTTTTGCCTTTCCATTATCATTACGTACTTGCTGGGGAAGTTTTTTGAAAAATCGTCATTTTTTTAATTCTCCTCGAAGCTTCGCAGCCTCGCAGATATATCTTTTTCCGTTTGCGACATTAAGGTGGTATTGTGTTGAAAAACGAAAATAATGGAAATTTTTTGAAAATTTTACGGAATATTAAAGTAACATCTCTAAAAGGTTGTGTAAAATAAAGGTTGATGATTGGGAAGCTCATTAAGATATTAATTTTTGAAAATGGCTAATTATTGTACCTTCCCATAAGAACACGTGTTTGAAGTTGCAATTCTGTATAATTATAATTTCATGATAAATATATCACATATTTTTCGACAAAAAATGTCTCGAATCCCAGACGGTGATATCTCTAAAAAATTTTCAAAGATTTTTATATAACATATAGAAGAAACTAGTTTAGTTTTTCAGAAAAATTTATCGTAAAAAATCTTTTTATTATATACCAAGAATACCTGATGGTATTTCTGACTTTGGATAACCTTGAAATTAGAGTATACATTTTTTTAAAATTACTTTGCAAAAACTTTTCTTAATAAACTGAAACTCGCAAATGACTCTGAACGTCAGAAAAACGTCACGAAAACAGAATAAACTTTTGGCTCTGACTGTCGCAGACCAATCACCTTAATCTTCGAGGACCAAAACCGGACGCTTCGATATTTCGCTAATATTTGTTTTTCCAACTTGCGGGGGAAGTTTTTTGAAAAATCAACGAGTCTGCTTCGCCCCGAGGCTTTGCAGCTGTTCCATGTCGCGAGCGCCGCAATTTTTGTTATTTTTTTCTTTTTTTAATTCGATCGTGCACTCTTTTTTTCTCTTTTTGGGAGATCCGTATAACCACGTTGTCGGATAGTATCTACTGTGGCGTGACGCCGATTCTTGAACGTTCCGAGCGGTGCGTGAGATCGTACAATCTTCCGCCGACGATCTTACTCCCTCTCGCTTCCTTTCTCTCTCTCTCTCTCTCTCTCTCTCTCTCTCGCTCACTCAAATTTGGTATTCGAAGTTTCGCAAACTGTATACCATGTAGCGGAAGATTCACAAGCGCCTGTGGGATCGTCGGGGAATTATTAAGAATTCACCGCGGTCTCGGTTCTGCGCAGCGTTTTCTTTTCATTTTATTTTTCCTCTCCTTATTCCTTATCCTCTGACGTGGAATAATGAGAATCTCTTCGCGTCTCCCAAATAGCCAACGTCTGAGACCGATAGAAGGGAAAAAGGGAATCGCGAAGACTCGGAAGACTGTAATGAATTTTTCGTTTGACTCCGGAACAATGTGGAAAAAAATCCCCTTCCAGGTTACAAGTCTCTTTGCATCTTTTTTTATTGTTAAATATTTGCAGCAATCGATTGCACGTGTTGTCTCATTATAAGAAAACTTTTTCTCTATCTTCACTTTCAAATACATTTATTTTCTATATAAAAAGTAAAATGTAAAATCATCAGATTCAATTTTTTATTGATAATTTCTTGAAAAACCAAGCGCACACAGTTGGTTTAAAAAACGGTATTTTTATCAATAATTATATAAATTTTAACGTGATAAAACTTGTTTAAATTTTAAATAGACTTGCGTGTTAAGGAACGTTTATGCAAATTTTAAAGAAATTATCTTCACAGTCATACCATGCAAATTTCACTTTAATTCATTTAAAAAGTTCATCGACAGAAATTGATTATGCGTTGTCTATCGAATTATTTAATCTCGGAGTAATAATTTCTGGCCGTCGAGACACTTTTTTTTGTTGCACTTTTTTTCCGATTCTTCGTCGTTCGACAATTTTTTTTTTTCGCGAGCGAGAGATAAAGTCGCGCGTTCTCTCTCTCCTCTCCTCGTTCCGTATATATTCAGAAGTCTTTTATCCGATTCGCGCGGGTGAACTCTCTCGAAGGAAAAATATCTTCGCCTACCTCACACCGGAAGGATTTTCGCTCTCGCGGAAAAAAATCTCATGAAAAAAAAAAGAAAGAAGAGAAAAAATAATTCCCAGAGCGGGAAGAAACTGTCGACGGCGTCGTGTCGCGAATGCGAACTCGAGAAACTCGAGTCAAATCAGAAAACGCGGAGACGCGGCAATTCCCAGCGACAGATAAGGACAAACTTTTCTCGGAACATCGATAAGCTGAAAAGCGCGAGAGAGTAAAAATTTCTTGCGCTCTCTCCGCGTCGGCTTAATCCGCGGCGTTGCTCGGATCGACGTATACTTATTTCCTCGGAATCATCCACCTCGCGTGTTATTTAATTTTCAGTTTAATTAACAAAATTCTTCGCTTTTCAGAATAGTATTTAATAATAACCATAATCGGGTTTATTCAATAGATGTGGCTCCATTTATATTATTAAATTTTCGCATAAAAATTGACAAACTCTCAATGATCAAGTTTATTTCATCGAATTAAAAATACCATGTGAATATACCGAAAAAATGTTTCAGCTTTCAGAAATACGATTTATATATTAAGAAGTGAGAGAAATTTCTAAGAAAGCGAAATTGTTAAAGATCGTATTAAATGAATAAAATAAAAATATTTATTGAATGTTCATTCATGTCTGGAACATTAAAAATATAATCAAGTTGGAAAATTCAAGATATTTAATTTTTTATTCGATTTAATTTGTTTAATTTATTTTTAATTCGTGTCTCTCAACAAAAAGAAATAGCTGTGCCTTTCGATTTCTACATTTTTATCATACTTATTAAAAGAAAAATATAGGAGATATATTTGGAAAAACTCCAAAAATATTTTTCACTTTTCTTTCTATTTTCGACGCTGATGAAGTTTTATAAATATATACGGGATCAAACTAACAACAATAAGATAAACATTTTTTTATTTGACCGTAGCTATGGAGCAATCTTAATTCTCCCTAGTTAATTTTTGGTAATAAAAAAAGTTTTCGGGGCTAATGCAAATTTTTAGAGCGCAGGGTGAGATGCAATACTTGCTAGGTTCACTCTAGGTCCGAGGGCAACGGCGACGAGCTTCCGGTCGCCCGCGTCACCTCGGAGCAAAACAAGTTTTCCTCGGTCAGGCTTACAGCCCCGGAACTTTGGTAGCCCCGAACTTGGATACTTTTGCAATCAGCGTTGGCGATGGACGTGGAAGAAGGTAGGAACGGGAAAAAAAGCCACCTCGAGATTCCTTGAGATCTCTATGGGAGTTTTTGCCCGAGGACACCACCCGCTGCGAAAACCTCGCATCGTCATAAAATTGAAAGAGCGAGACGGTGAAAAAAAGAGTTTAAAATGTGAGCACTCGATCGAAAAGCAGCGAATGAACATTCTTTTTTTTTTCTCGAGCTGTTGCTCGTAAAATTCACGCGGACATAATTTAAACGGTCATAACTTTGGCAAACCTACTTTTTTGTGATAATAATTTTTTTTTTCGATACAAGTTTTATCTCGGCCCTCGGTGTCATTTTTTTCCCAGAGCGTGTATTATTTTCGAAGCGTCGCTCGCGTGCCGGATCTTCCCAAAACTGTTATGTGCTGGAGTAGAAAAAAAAGATGATAGCGTCATATAGGAGAATATCGGAGGAGAATCGTGTATGGACCGGGTTTTGGCTGTTATTAGATACTTTCACGATATGTCCGAGTAAAAAAAAATTGCCCCATCAGGACTTCCACCATCTGTGGCTCTTTATGATATCAATCCTCTCCCCCTTTGTCCCCTCTCTCTCTCTCTCTCA
Source organism: Cremastinae sp. A BG-2022a (assembly GCA_030522545.1). NCBI lineage: Eukaryota > Metazoa > Arthropoda > Insecta > Hymenoptera > Ichneumonidae > Cremastinae sp. A BG-2022a. The sequence goes on from JAPYYW010000869.1 coordinate 8,190, forward strand.
CTCTCTCTCTCCGTCTCTTCTTCCCTCGCGCTATATACCACGAATTTATCCCTCGCAACTTTCCCCAAAAAAAAATAAGTCTCATGGGTGAAAAATTATTTTCGAAGGGACAAACACTGGTGTTGCAGATTTCTGCCAGATGTCAAGCACATTCATCGCCTAAACTTCCGTTGAATTATTAAAGATTTTTGATTTACCGGGGCAATCTTCGTGTTTGAATTATTTGATGAAAAATGAATTCACGAGAATACTTCTCAAGATATCACTGAAATATTTAAGGACATGTTCAGTCGTTCCCTTCAAAAGTTTCGTGGAATTTTCATATCTTAAGAAATTTTACTATGCATAGATAGTGAAACGATGTTGATTTCAATGGAAGACTTTCGTCTTTAAGCATATATTTGTCGATAAAATGTATTTAATTATTGAATCCATCGTATATGCTAATTTTGACAAAGCTTTTAATTTTTTTTTTAAATGTCAACTATGATTTTATAACATAAAATAATATAATATAAAAGGCTAAATATAATTAACCACTAAAACAATGTGGATACAATATATAGATAGTAACTTTATTAATTTTTCCATAAGTAAAAATCATCTATAAATGAATATGAATATTTAAATTTCCAGTCAGTTATATAAGATGGATCCATAGTTTTTTTTAGAAAAACGAGCTTTATTATATACAATATTCGACATTTTTATTCATGTGATTTTTTTCTATTATTTTGTGCATCATTTGTCATTTAAAAAAAAGTAATGGGTGGAACTGTATAATTTTCGACAGGGCTACGTGCAATTAAAAAAAAATCATTTCTCAATAACGAGTTTCCTATAATCGTCGTGAAATTTTCACTCAACATTTTGAGAATATATTTAATAATATGTAAAGCGTTTAAAAATTCTATATCATTTTCGATTTTAGAATCAACATCCTTAATTTTCGAAATGAAAGCAGAAGAAAAACGAAATAAAAAGTGAACCATAATGTCATAATTTTATGCTCTTTGATACGAAATTGTGGAAGTTTGGCTCGTGGAATAGGGTCGACGACAATGTTTCATTCGCGCAAAGAGGTTTTAGGGAAGTTCGGGCGGTGTTTAAGTTGGTGTAGATCAATTGACGGTTCGAACGTTTCCTAGACGAATTTGCGATTCTGAGTGGCCTGTACGTCGGTAAGTAGAGTCGGCGACGGCAGGAAAATTTTCGTGGTGCGCACACGTGTGTGACAGCCGCGGCGAAGAGACGAGAAGGGAGGAAGAAAGTGAGTGGGAGAGAAGGAGTGAGAGAGAGGGAGAATTTGCTCGGATAAGAAGGAGAGAAGTGGAGTTTTGGTCTGGTTTGCCTCGCGCCCATGAGAGAGGCTAATACGCGAAGTTAACCACTTGGAAATCCGCTTTAATGCCGCGGGCACTGTTCTCTAACTTGGGATAAACCGGAGGCTGCTCCTGGAGGAAGCAAGATAGAAAACCTGGCCCAAGTTGGATCGAGAAGGAAGCGTTATGTTCTTGTGTTCTATAAGGCGCAGGAGAGGACGGGCGACCAAGATACATATACTCCCGCCTTCGGGTACGTGTACAGGGTGTCCGACCCAGGCTCAATGTCCAAACTGCGAGAATGAGAATCCCAAAAAAATTCAAGTCGCGAAGCCACGTCAAAGTAACGTAAACGTCCCGGCAGTTGAAAATGTTTCAGAAGTCGAACGATATATATTCCCTAAATTGGTGATTAAGATTCTGAATGTAGCCACAGGAGACAAAAAATGTCACAGCTTTACTGAAGTCTTAGTTTATTCGAAAGTTAAAAAAAAATCACGCAAAATGTATTATTTTTATTTAAAAAAAACTTTAGGACTCGACACTGTATATTTTGGTTTACATTCACCACTGTTCTACATTTTCTCTATAATGAATATTGTCTTTATTTCTTAAGCACTTTTAAAATTTATTAATTTAGACATAAATATTCGGAACGGTTCAGATTTTTGTAACAATTTTAACAAAGAATATTTTTCAATTTTTTAAAATGTATATAATCATACATTAACATTGTATGGAAGTTCCTGGTACATGTAAATTTCCCCTTGCCCAGTAGTCAAAAATTAAAAAAAAGTTTGACGAGATATATTTCAAAGTGCATCAGTATAGAATATAGTCAGTGTCGAATTTGGCCACAAATATAACATAAATTTTTTTTATATTCAAGAAGTTTATGTATTCGTATATTATTAATTAGTACATAGTTTAATTGAACTTAAATTATTGAAACCTGATGTTTTTGAATGATACAATAAGGAAGAAGGAGGAAGCAATGCTTTTATGAGATTTTTAAAACAACTTTTTGAGGTTCGAACTAAACAAAAATATATGAAGTCGAAATTAAAAAAGAAAAAAAGAATTTCACTTACGTCAAAAGTCGTAATTTTCGACGACAAATATTTCTATTTCTAAATTGTGAATCATTTTCAAACTTTCAACACCCATTCTAATATGACACCAAAGAACGTCAACGTAAATTTCCAACAAATTATTATAAAATTTCAATCGATAGACTTCAATTGATAATTTCGCTTTTACACTACACGCTTAAATTGGTCCGATTATTTCTGGCTATCCCAAGATTTTGTGATGAAATTTGGTGTATGTTGAGATTAATATGTTACTTGTCTTGTCTCCAAATTTTAATATCATTCGCTTGCTAGAAATTGAGATATTGATTCTTAAAAATGAGACATTTTCGCTACCTCTCATAAGCCTTATGTTAAAAGTCGTGATTTTTTACGATAAATATTTCGATTTCTAGTCAGTGAAGTATCTTTAAATTTGGCATACCTTCTAATATTACACCAAAGAACGTTGATACAAATTTTGAATGAAATATCTTGGAAAAAATGTCGATCAATAATTTTGCCTCAACATTGCATGCTTAACCTAAAAGTCTGAACACGTCCATCATCGGACCAGCTTAACCTAAAAATTGGAACGCGGCCATCATCTTAACTCTTAACTGTCTTAACTCGTCATTTCCAGAATGATATTTGACATTATTTTCTTCATCATTCACATTGTATGAACATATTTGAGATTTCGGGACACCCAGTGTATACAATAATGACGCTTCTCGTTGCATTCTTGTTATGCCACGAATCTCTCATCTCGAGTCGCGTGTTTCAGCAAAATCTACCTCTCAGCTTCACATCTCATCGAGACGCGTCTCGTCGGCCCGAGTTATGCTCGCCCCGCGAGCATCAATGAGAGCGCGAACGTGCGCGTATTTGCACTCGCGTCAGTGTGCGAGCGCGTGAAAGCACGAGTGCGCTTGGATAAACATCGATGGCAACTGTGACCGACCGGGGGACATTGATTTACATAATAACGATTAACTTAATTAACGTTCTCTCGCTTCTGGAATAAGGAGAAACAGATGTTCCCTCCCTGAGTACACACGAGATGCAGATTTTGATCGAGTATACGCTCATGCACACCGGTGGAGCCTAAAAAATTATTTTTTAACTTTTTCGAGTTAAGGTATTTCTACTGCTACAGTCTGTTCAAAAGTTTCCATCCTATATATGTAAACTAAAGGTAAAATCATTAGTTGAAATATTTTTCTATGGATTTTTTTTTTAAAACTATAGATAAACCTTCTTTGATGCTGTATAAAGGTTGGTGCCAAATTTTAAAAGGTTTCTCCTATCTAGATATCAGGATATTTCATGTTGAAAATAACATTTTTTAACACTGGCTCTTAAGGAAAGTTGCAAAAAGATATGATTTTCAACAATAAATATCTCAATTTCTAGATAGAGAAAGTTTTTAAAATTTGATACACACTTGAGCACCACGTTAAAGAATATATGTGCAAAGTTTAAAGAAATTCTACAGAAAATCATTTTTACCATAGAACTACGGTAGAGCTACCTTAAGCGTTCCGATAAGTTGATAGCAAAAATCGTTTTCTTAATACGATTTTGATACCAATGTGCATTTTGTACAATAAATAAACAAATTGATTTAAACATGAGTCATTTAACGTTCATTTTTAGATATATTCAAAGTTACTTTCTATTATTATTAATGGTCTCAAAATGAAATAATCAAAAAGCAATTTTTAAGAGAAACATTACAAAATAATCACAATGATTATGGTTTTTGTATAATTTATTTAGCTCTAAAATATGTTAGTAAATTTTATGAATTATTTTCACATGTTTTTGAGTTTTCAAAAAAGTTTGATGTGATACGCGAAAATCAACTTCATACTCGTGCTTGGAGAATACGTGAGATTGGTTCAATATACAGATAACTTTTTTGTGAGATTATGCTATCAAAAATTTCGTAAAATATCATGGGGAGTTATACGAATGATCAAAAGTTGTGCAATTGAAATAGAAAAAAATATGCTTATCTCTCGAAACTTTCAATGTCAGTTGATAACGAATTCAATTGACCAAAACTTTTAATGAAATAATCTCTAAATTCAAGTGAACCTGATTTACCATGAATTTTCAATGCACTTCCTTACATTATTAAAAATATTATATAATTAAAGATTTAAAATATTACGTAGATATAATCTATCTGTCATATGATTTTAAACAGATGTTAGGTCAATTGACTATTAAATATTGAACGATGAGACTAAAAAGTTCGATTTGTGTATCTTTCAAAAAAAAAAGTGGAAGTTGCTTTTCATTTTATTGCTGTTGGAAAAAATTTATCGCAAAATAGCATCGATGAAGAATGGATCGTTGATCCTCGAGTACGGTAGCTACATCTCCACGAAATTTGTTTCTTTTCGCTTGAAAATTTATGACGCGTACACCGGGCGAGGTTCGCCATTGCCATTCGTACGAGAATCGAGCGAACAAGACGTACGGAGGACGTATAAATTTGGAACTTTGTATGGAAGATCAATTTTGCATGGAGACATGCATCGATCATCCGAGCAGGTATTTTTTTTTATCTATTTGTGCTCTTATACATTTTATTCACTACTTTTCCAACCGAGATGCATCCGCACGCTGTATAAACTTTTATATATTTGTATACTTATAAATAGTTTCGTTCGTATTCGTTTTACGGTCTTTTTAGATTATATAGCGGATAAATGTCCCAATATTTGAACATCCAAAAATATCTACAATACTTGTTTCATATTCATATAAATATATTTAAAGAAAAAATATTTACTTTCTCTTCACGTTCAAATTTTATCAACTTGATATTATTAATTATGATATTAATTTGATTTGCAGGAAAATTGGACACATGTTCTTTACTGATGCTTTTTGACATAAGTCACTCCAGTTGAATTTTCTTTTTCGCCTGGCAAATGTTTCTATACTATAGTAACTTTAACACCAAGTCGCTATATATGTTATAAAAATGTTAAAAAACGAAAAATATATTCCGTTTTATTCAAAAATTTTCTAAATATATTAACTATAGTATTACTAATAAAAATGTTAAGCAGTGGTGACGATACACGATTTTTTTTAAATGAATAAATTATTTTGCGCGATTTATTGATTGTTTGAATGAAAACGTCCTTAATGTAGTGAAATTTAGACATTTTTCCAGCTATATTTAAACTTTTGGATAATTACCAAAATACATAGGGATAATTGTTCAATGTTTGAGCCTTGTTCAACAATTAATATTCTCTGTGTAGGTATTAACGCGCAGTGTTTGGCAAATGACCCAGACACTTTTCCTAATGGCACGAAGTGATCGATATTTCGATTTGGCTCGTTTTTTTTTTTAGTAAAATGAAAGAGTTGGAGGGCAAAGTCTTCGGAAAGGCGAAAAGCGTGAAAGCAGTTCTGGTTCTCATATTCGCTCGTAATAAACCGAGAGCGGAAATTCGTCGGTGCGAGATGGAAAACGCGAACGCGTGTGTACGAACGAGAGGACGAGATAAATTCGAGAGTCGAGGGCGCAACGAAATTGCTTTTTGACATTCGAGGCGAGCTGCGTCTATGCACACACGCGCTCCTTGATATTTCTCCTTCTCGTATCCCCGTGCCCGCGAATTGGTGAAAATTCGAGTCCGACGATAAAATAGGACGACTTGTTCGTCCGTTTCCTACTTTCGAATGAAATCCCAAAATCCGCGGTCTCGTAATCTTCTTCCGTAGAAATGCATTCACTTTCCAAATTCGCCAGGATTTTTGCCGGATTCGCCGAAAGTTTCGTTACGTTTTACTCGAATTAAAATCAAAATGTTCGAGAGAGTTCAGGCGAGTAAACATTTTTTTCTGTATATTTTTTGGCACGGACTTGAGTCGCGATGAAAATGTTGCAAATATACGTGCATACGGATATAATAAATGAAAAATATATATAATTGGACTCACGATGTCGAAGTGGAGATGATCGGCGATCCACTCACGTCCCTTGTTGAATCGTTCGTGGAGGCCCATTATGTAGAGAGTATCGAGACCATCGATTATCGTTGCGCCCATCGCTGTCCCGAATATACCCGGGTTGTGATCTCTCTTCGATATCGGCTTGAGCTCGTTCTTCCCCCAAGCGTATCTCACATAATTGTCCCACCCGTGAATCATCATCTGTTGATCAAAATCACACTAATTATTACCATGCAACGATTGAAAGAGTTTGTTTTTATTTTTCTTTTTATATAAGTACATTTTCACGAAACGAAAACTGTATCGCGACTCTACATATCATCCATTTTTAGGCGTTCACAAAATGCGCTTTGAAATATGGTTAATTGGGAATAAATTCTCAGATAAGGTTTTCTTATCTAAACCGATTTTTTTCTCTTTAGGTATATTATATTATACTATATTAGTTAAACAATACTATTCTAAATATAACGATAAGTAAATGTTTTTTTGTTTCCATTTTTTACTCTTTTTTTTCAAGCAATAATTAATTCGATTTTACTTTCGTTTTAGTTACAATTCTTTATTTTTTGTAGAAACAAGATGAAAAAATGGTTGAAACGTTCATAAAAATGTTTGTCTCGCAAATATAATTTCGTTCCTCATTTTTCCGCTCTCTCGTGGTTTTTGTTTTGTCTTCTCTCACTCGCGAGTCCTCATTAGCGATGTAATTGCGGCTAATTTGTCCACAAAACACGGGGTGAACGAGTGAAAAAAAAAGGAAAAACAGACTCGGAGCTTATTTTTTCTGACAAGGGTAATCTGTTCAACGCAGTATTAAGAGAAATATAAAACAAAAGTATAAATACTTTTTATCCAAAATTTATTATAATTTATTATATTGGTCAAGGAAAAAAATTCGCGTTTCAACATTTTTTCAAGTGCGTTTCGAATATTAAAAAAATCTTCCAGATTTAACGAGTAGTTGTATGAAAACGATGGTAGGAAAGTTGGAAACGATTGACACTCGATCTAGTTATAATTCTGGAAGATGAGATTCGAGGGGCTAATAAGAAAAGGATCGGGAACTCGATTTTATTATCAATTTTTTTCTCTTTCACTATAAGCTTCTGGAAGATGTCCTATTTGAAGCTCTCTCGTCGCTTTTTGTTCCTTTTTTCCGTTTTTTTTTTCATCCATTCGCTTCTCCCTTTTCTCGCCGTCTCTTGGCTCGAGCGCCCGGAAAATTAGATGCATTTTTGCTTGCTCGACGCTTTTATCATTATATGACCCTCTCATTTTTTTGCGCCCCGTAATAGCCTTCATTTTTGCATTTAATACGTATAATGTCTTACCAAGTGGTATTCTGACGGGCTTGGCTCTCGCGTTTTAAATTAAATTGTATAAGGGGCGATGAGAGCCCCGGGATCGGACAAAGGGATTCGATCTCCGTTACGACGAAATTTTCTCATCTCGAAAAAAAAAACTGAATTTTTATCTAGGTTAATTTTCATTAAAAAAAGATAATCCTCCACGCGTGAATTTTTATCTCGTGCTGATCTTTTTTTCTGTTTCGTGCGAATTTTTTCTCGAAAAAAAAAAGAGAAAAAAAAATGAAACGAGTGAATAATTAATTAAGGCGTCGCGCATAAAAGGGGCTGGTATCGTTTCTGGCAGTATGTGAGCATTATCGTGCATTTCGCGCGTCCTTTCATTCGTGGATAATTGCCCCTTTGTTTGTCACTTTGAAAGAAGCGTCGTCGACTATTGTGCGTGTTTAAAAGGGGATTGAAGTGTACGTAGATTTAAGGCAGGCCCGGATAGAGGGCGGAAAAGAGCGAGAGAGATAGCGAGTAAGGCGGTCGAGTTAATAGCGTGAATTAATCTCCGGCTAAGTGGGGCCAACGTCGGCAAGACGTATTCAATTCTATACATATAAGTACCTCGCGGATGGGAACGCGGTGAAAGGAGTCCGAATATCCCGGATTCTGGCTCGAAGTACGCAGGAGCGAGAGAGAACGATAAGAAGAAAGAGCAGAGGCAAAAAAGGGAAGAATAAAAAACGGGGATCGAACGATTCGTTCTGAAACACATTTTCTTGCTCTTTTTATTGCGCCGCGCTGAAAATTCTCTTCTCGTCCGTCTTCTTCCAGCTCGAATCAGACCTCGTTCTCGCCCGTCATCGTTATCAACGTCGCCGAATCCTCGACGAGGAAACGCGAGAGAGATCGTACCTTTCGAAACTGGATTTTCGTTTCATCTCTCTCTCTCTCTCTTTCTTCGTCCCTCTGCTTCCTCGCCAACACTTATAATTCCTTTGTATCGCCGAGTGTGAGTGCGGAGCGCTCCGTTTTCAGAGGTACGTATATTTCGATTTAAACGTCTTTCTCGGCGAAGGAGAGCGCGCTCGCGCGAGAGCCCGCACGTCTCATTAAAATGGGACCGTTTCCCATTGTGCGAGAAGTCTGAGAGCGGAGAGCCACTTCACGTGCACCTCGAGAGCTAATACGAGTATCCCTGCGTTTAGACACGGCAAGGAACGACCCCGGAGAAAGACGCCCCGGCGACCGTCACGATAGAGAGACAATGAGACATTGTCGGAACTCGACGATTCGCCATCTTTCTCTCGTACTTATTCGCCTCTCTCTCTCTCTCTCTTGTTCGCTTCCACCCTCACTCCTCTCTCTCTCTCTCTTTTCTCCGCCCTGTCCCTTTTAACTTCCCTTCGACGATTCTTCGATGCTCTACAGAAGCAAATTCACCGGAGAAATGGCTACTTCCAATCGGGTCAGAGTCTTTCTCATTCTACGCTCAAGAGCTTTTTTCAGAATAATTGACCACGGTTTCGAATTTCAACGGGGTTTCAAACAATCGTGATTATAAGAATGTCGAGTACGGCGTATATTATATGCCGTTCAGTTTCGTAGCTTTTTGTTCGAAATTTCACGAAAAAAGAAATTAGAAAAAAAATGTTTGTGAATTTCTGAAGGGGGTTCAAAAATGTACATTGGGTCTCGTAGACCCATGAAAATTTCAATTTGTGATATCTTTTCTTTAAGCCAATTATCTAATTTAAACCGCTATTAATAAACTGTCTGAGTTTAACATCCTTGAGCAGAAAGACTGCATGCTTTTAAGGTGGTTGGTCTGTGACAGTCAAATCGAAAAGTTTGTCCTGTTTTGATGAAGTTTTTCTGACGTTCACAGTGATATGTGAAAAATTATTGATTTATTAAGAAAAGTTGTTGCAAATTGATTAAAGAACGACATACTCTGAATTAAAGGTTATTCAAGGTCAGAAATAGTAGATATAATACTTGGTGTAAATATAATTAACGAATTTTTTAAGATAAATTTTTCTAAAAAATTAAATAGAGTTTCCTTTCATGTTGTATAAAACTCTCTGCAAAATTTTAGGAGGCTTTTTTAAATTGTATAGTTTTAACACGCACTCTTATGCATGCAGAATGTACAGAAATACGTGATATTTGTCATTAAATATCTCAACTTCCGTAAGATAAAACCTTCTAAAATTTGGTCCACATATGCATATATGACCTTAAAGAAAGTTTATGCAAAATTTTAATAAAATGTATCAACGTTGATTTTACAGACCAACTACCTTAATGTTATGGAAGTATACGAAGAATAAAATGGCAGGATCGAGATTATTTACATCAACTGTACGGCGATTTCATTTGCACTGACATTTTTTTTTAATATTTCGGAACGATACTATCAACTTAAAACACTAAACTGTTCACTATTCATATGAATGAAAATAACTGGAACTGACACTCAATTGAACTTGTCGAATTGCTAAGAAATGTTTTTCGGTAATGAACTATCTGGGGAGACCCGACACGTCTTACTCCGACACTTTCTACCGGTCTACTGATTCCAAATTGAGTCGAAAATCCGAACGAGCAAGATCGTGTTCGGTTTTTCACTCGACCTCAGAATTCTCGAAAAATTGAAAATTTTTTTTAACTTCTGTTATGCTCGACGCATTTTCTTTCTTTTTTCTCAATGTTTACAACCACCGAAATTTTCAAGGATAGTTATTTATATCCGAAACTCGTTCGTTAAATACTTGAAACATATTGAGAAAAAGTTTTTAATATGAAGTTATTAAAATGATACAAATTGTCACTCCAGTGGTGAATATTAATTTTTTTAGCATTTTAGTATAATGTTGAAGAATATTTGCATGGTTTTTCAAAAAAATAAATGTAAAAATTAAACCTGATAATTTTGCTGTTAGCACACGAAAAATAATTCGAAACTGCTGATAGCGCAATAATTTTCTCAAAGATAACAAAATTTTCAGAAAACGTACATCATTTTCGATGTTGGACATATTAATAATTATTCTTAAGACTACCCCTTACCTGATTCCGTTGATCATGAGAACGATTTTGACAGACTGTACTTGAAATATTTGTAATACGTAAAATAGTAATAATATCAACTTACCGCTGATGATGCAATCAAGAATTAAAAAAAATATACTTATAATTTAATGGCTTATAATATAAATAATTTATATAGAGTAGTAGACAAACCTCCTTGACTTTTTCACGACGCTGATTAGTAATGTCGTCGAGTGGCGGATTCGGTGGTTTTACGACGTAAGCCGGAATCGGAGCAGGCTGGGCCTCGCTTTCTGGATCGAGAACGGGCTCGTCGATGGACGTATCGCTCGGTACGCCAACGGGACGTTTGTTCGCGTCGTCCTGGTCGGGCGGAATGATATTTTCTTGTATCCACGCGGGATTCGATTGCTCGGCGCGCTCCTCCGGGCTGTCGACGACGCTCGTGAGATCGCGTCGCATCATTAGCGTTCCCGTAAGCAAAACGATAAGCATGACTGACAGCAGCCCGCTTATCGCTAACCTCTGTATCAGCCTCATCTCGTCAAAAATTCTCGACAGCCAACACCGGTTACCCGGAACTTCTGACGTCTCGCTCGTATTGAGGCCTCTGATATTGACAAAAACACACCCCTTCTTTTATTTATTTTATTCTCACGCGGATTTATTTTAATTTCACTGCATAAACTTGTAAAATAATTTTTTTACGAAAAATGTGATATGATCTGAGGTTAAACGTTCCAATATGGTAGAGTATGTCTAAAAAGTTGAACAATAATATACGCGTGTGGACAATTCGGCTGCAAATTTGTAATAAATTATTTTCACGTACCGAAAAGCTAAAGTATTCATACGCAATAATTAATTAGTAGATAGTTAAATTGCACTTAAATCCTTCTAATCTGATGCTTTTAAGTGCTATATAAGAAACAAATAATAAATTCTGAGCGTATCTGTATACCAGGTATGACCTAAGAGCAAAATGCTTTTATGAGATTTTTTAACGACTTTTTGAGGCTCAAACTAAAAAAAATTGATGTCGAGATTAAAAAAGAGAAAAGAGGATGAATTATTTTCTCTATATAAAAGTGATTTTTTTGTACAGTGTTACTGGAAAAAAGCTTCTTCAATATTATATTGATATAGAGTCATTTTCGACTATATATTGAGACAACGTATTGAAGTGTTTTAGTCCATATTTCTGATAAATATATTTCAGATCACCAAAATATTTTGAGTAATGATTTAAATGTGAATTTTGAAGTAGATTTTTCTCATTAGATAATTAAAAAATAAAAATAAAGTCCTGGATGATATTAGACGTTCAATTATTGGGACGTTTACCTCATGCGAGTATAAAATTTTTCCGAAATTGAAGACTTTTCGAATTCGTATTAATTTTTGTGTATACACCAAAGAATGAAATTCGACCGATGTTCATAAAATTACGATGAATTATTTTCTCAACAACTTTTTATTATCGCGATTTTTCTCGTGCACTGAGAGAAAAATCACGATAGTACATTTTACCATAAAGTGCGACAACAATGCTGATTATTTTATTAAAACAAAATATGTTATTGTTATAAAATAAGTATATTTAGGATAGAATCATAATAAAATATAATAAGTTCCATAATAATTAGAATAATTGTCACTTGTGTATAGTAAAATTTACCATTATTTTCTCTCAGTGTGACTTATAGAATGGCGGAATGCAATAGAGAGGTCCGGGCCGAAATGACGGGCGTCACGAACTTTGTGGATAATTCGATCGAAGCGGGCGCGGATGTGGTCGCGGTACGTGGGTATGTATGGAAAGCGAGAGAAAGAGAGAAATTGTGTCGCCCGGTGCACTACTTACTCGTCGACCACCTGTTGTCGTGCGCGAGAATCCCGGCACGGTATTCGCCAACTACCACCAACTTATAGACCGGCAACGCGCAATATTTTCGGGCTCTCGCGTATACACGTTTTCGCGAAAACTTCGATCGACTGTTCGAGATCAGTCCCAACTTTTCGATCCAGCGAAGACGACGATCGACGATGTCGAGCTGTTGAGAAGACAAAACAACCATAATTTCTCATTATCGTAACTATAACATAGATCAACAATTCTCGACTGATTTACGATTATTCGTAAATATTTGATCCTTCGGCGCAATTGCGACGTGAAGCTTTCAACTTTTACGTCCCTGAGCGTTTGATTGCGTTCTTAAAAATTTGACGAGTCATCTGCATATACACACACACATATATATAAGTATATAATAATATTCACATGGGAGAAAGAAACAAAAAGGATAATTTATTACGATGATTTATATCGACAAAAAAATCCCGGCGAACGTGTCGAATGAAATTCAAGGGAGGGAGATGGGGCAGTAAAAGATAGAAGCGCGCGGATCATTTGAATGGGGCGCCGGGGGTGGAGCGGGAGACAAGGGAAAGAGTTGGGAAAGAGACACGGTAGAAAGAAAAACAATATGGGGTAGAACGTAAATCGTAAACGGATGATATATGCAGAGAGCTTATAAAATTTCTATCCACCAGTTCGAGGGAGTAAACGAGAGTAGGTAGGAGGGGCGGGGGCGCTTGGGAGACGAGTGTCGGGCGGGAGATGCGAAAAAAAGAGTGGGACGGGAGTGAGGAATAGAAAAGGACGGGTGAGCACGAGCGAGAATAAAAGAGACGGAGAAAGCACGAAGAAAGAAGAAAAAAAAGGAAATAAAGAGGGAGAAGGAAGAAAGAAGGGGATAGGGAAAGTGAATGCCTTTTATCGTTGGTGCTCATCCTCGCCGTTTGCGGCACCCCGGCCTCGTGGAATCACCGCGTGCATTTTATCGCTCGGCTCGCTGCGGGCGTTACACCTGCAGTAAGAGAGCAATCCTCGTATATACTTTGAACGGAGAGAGACAGAGAGCGAGAGGGGACAAACTTCTCTGGAAAAGGCTTTAAATTCTCTCGACGAAATGCTCTCTCTCTCTCTCTCTCGGATATTTAATGTCTGAATATACGTAAATTTTCAAGGCTTGTCCCTTTTCCCATCTCGTCGCTCGCGCTCTCGTTCGCGTCTCGCAATATTCCCATTTCGCGAGCTCCTCGCCCCCCCGCGTCCATATACGAATATTTCGATATGTATATTTGATCCTCATACGAAAACGACGATGCCCTCTCTTTTCCTTTGAATATTAAGCAATGGCGGCGAATTATAAAATAATAACGCTTCATGCCTCCATTTTCGTTCGCGAAACGACGGACTTTGTCGCGATTCTCATAAAAATCCATCTGCGCGACGATTTATAAAGAGCAAAAAACGAGACTATCGGAATAATTATGTAGAAATGAGGTTATTATCGAAGTGTCGCGACGTTGAACCCGTGACGGCCCGACGGATCGATCCCAACTTTTTCGCCTCTCGGCCTCCCCTCGCGAGAAAAATTACCGAGTCACGACCTTGCCGCCGCTGCGCCCCGAAAATCTATTTTCCTTCGCGTATTTTTAGCACGTGTGTATCGGGACGTGCATTACACATGCGATTGCACACACCTAACGGGATTCGCATGAGATTTGTTCGCGTGCACTTGGAAAATAAAATAAAATGAAAAAAAAAATAAAAAAAATGTGGGTGTGTGTAAAGGGTGCACGTGAAAAAAAAGTACAAAAAATAATAAAAGTACATATTCCGGGAGCAAGAGAAAATAAAATATTCTCGAGACGAAGCCTTCGAGTTCCGAATCTCGCCTCTGACACACACGTACGTATATAAAAGTTGAAAAGAGGAAAATTTCTTTACTTTCATCGAAGTCCGCCCGGAAAAATTCGCGCGCGCAACGTGCCGCGAATAAAATTAATGCCGCGCACCGCCGAGAGAAAATTTTACGATACGTCATTCGGCGAAGATCGACGGAGAAGAATCGAGCGGAAGTGAGAGACTAAAAAAAGCGAATATGATGAAAAAGAAGCATCGCGAATAAGGGAAGGGCGAGGAATTTTTGTTTGTTCCTTTTCTTCCCTTTCGTTCATCATCGGGTATACGCGATTCTGATTATCGCGAGGGGGTTGGTCGAAGCGTCGATCGTAAAAAACGGTCTTGAATCAAGGTACTCGGATCAAATGGTAGGGCTGAAAAAAGAAAAAAAAACGAAACGGACGAGAGAGAAAAAAAAGGATGGAAAAAGGATGACAGGGATCGAAAAAAGAGACGAAGTTTTGAGGCGTATTCTTTTGGCCCGTTTCGCGTGCAAAGTCGCCGCTCGTAGTCTCGATCAGGGATGAGAGACATGCAAAGCCGAGGCGGCGGGAGATTGAGAGAGAGAGAGAGAGAGAGTGAGAGAGAGAGAGAGAAGAAGGAAGGAAGGAGGAAGGAGAGAATGGAATTATATGCGAGCGAGATGGGTAGGGAACGAAAAGCACTGGCGCAAATCAAGGGAGAGATTTTTAGCCGGCGGCCGATCGAAACTTCGTTGATCTTCTTTCGTGCTTTGCGCGATCGGGGTATTTATACTTATGATATTATATATAAGAAACACTCGTAATTTCTTGAATATACAGACGGGTACGAGAATTCGCGCATTAAGAAGAGAGAGAGAGAGAAGCAGAGGCGGTCGGTGAGCGCAATGAGGAAAAAAGGGAGAGTCGAGAAAGAAAATGAAAAAAAAAAACACATTGGAAAGGAATGAGAGAAGTGCGAGAGATCGGGGGGAAGAGAATGAGAGTCCTGCAAAAGTTTACGAGAGGACCGGTGCATAAACATGTCACGGCGAAGGCCTCTGGGCTCAGCGGGATCATTCCACATGCTCCGCGGGCCAACAACCGACGAAACCCGAAAGCGAGCCCAGCGACGAGCTCTGTACACGATCGAAATACAAAACAAAAATTACGAAACGAGAATACGCTTGAAAAATAAAACGTCGAAAAAAAAGGAAGGAGGAAGTGAGCGTACGGGAAGATTTCGCGTGCGCGAGGAGAAAAAAAATATCGAGAAATCGTGCGAGGGAAAAAATGAGAAATATCCGCGTACGTATACGAATAAACGGCTGAAAAAATAAAGTACGAAAAAAAAATCGAGGGGAAGAGGTATACGATCGCGTGTTCGGGAACGAGGAAGCGACCGGGCGTCGCTTATCATATCGTTTGTTTCGAAAATACCGTGTGTGTTAATGATATACGAAAAAATCGAAATATATTCTGAAATTATAGCGAAAAAAATTATGAAGAATATTTTATCGCGAATTTATCGTCGATAGATTTCGGCGAGCATTTTTTTTTGCGAACGGGACACGGACGCTCCATAGCGTTCCGTACGCGTCATCTCCAGCGATTTTGGGCATTTGCTATATTGGCTTGATTACTTTTTCAACTCTTTTACGATCTCCGCGCCAGCGTCCCCGCACGCTTCGAGAGATAACCACCCTTTACGCATTTGTTTCATTCTCTTTTGATTTTTCGTATTTTTTTTTAACCCCCTGGGGGAGAGAAAAATCGAATTTTCAATCCACGCGAATTCCTCTTCCGTTGGGCGGAATCGTGCTGACCGCGGAGCTTTGTGAAAATCTGTCTCGAAGAGCGACGTACAGAGTTGTATTTTTTTTGCTCTCGATTTTGTTGTTATTTTTTTTTTTGGTCGCGTGTGTGTATATAGGGCTTCCGGACATTTTTTTATTTCCTGCCTTTCTTTTCGTTGCCGCTCTTTGTGCGACTTTCTTTTTCCCGGGATGAAACTTCACTCGAGCCGGAAACGCGAGGAAAAGTTGAATGTACTTTTCGTCGAGTAAATATAAGAAACCGAGAAACAGGAGAAATGGGGGATGGGGAAAAGAGAGTGGAAAGTGAGTGAAACATTGCACGGGTCCTGGGCACAAAGAGGCTCACATCGCCCAGTCTTTAATCAGAAAATTACTTTCTCTGAGTTTTACTTTCCGGCGAGAGTTCTATTTTTGTAATTAACTCGAATTGAAATAAAAATAAATGTGGAAAAATGGCAGATTGTGAACTTCTAAGGTTAAAGAACTTATTCTTGGGTTTCTTCGAGTTCACGCAGTAGACGAAAAAAATGATGCAGTAAATACAAAAGGACTCGCCACCGGAGACGAAATTAAATTTATTTTTTTTGAGTATTCGGAAAATACGTTTTTCGGTAGTTTTTCGTGCAAAAAGCAAATTTTTACCTTCTTATATTTTAGTATAAAATTTCGCGATGTTAATCAAATTGTGTGAGTGGTAAAAGGAAATGGTGTAAAATAATAACACCAGTGTGTTTGGTAAAAGATGTTGAGCGGTGTTACTTGCTGATTTCACAGGACTAAAAATAATCGATTATAATCTATGTTTTCAGTAATAAGGATAGGCAGAGCTCGATATTTTCCTGAAAAATAAACAGTTTTCAATGGATGATATTTATTGCACCATCAATGAAATGAGCATCACCTATTGAAAAATTATTTTTATTTCTCAGAAAAGTATCGAGCTTTGCCCAGATATAATTGTTCAGCAATAAAACTTTGTTTAAATTTCTGGTAGTCCACTCTATTAAGTGACAATAAACGAATGAGAATTAACGCAAAAAATGTAGTATTAGGTACCTGAGCTGAAGCTTGGTACACCAAAACATCATTTTATGACCCATAATCTGAATATCATTAAGTAAATCTGTCCTCGAGAGCATCTTTGGTTAATCAGGATTTGGAGGAAGGATAATTATTCCAAGGAACTGATACTGAAATATATAAATTTTTGAAACATTGCCAGAACACTTGCTACTCAACATCAACGTTACATCTATTATGAAAAGAATTAGTATACAATTTTTTTTTATAAGTCTAGATAGTAAATTACCGTACATCAGGGTAAATCTCTGCATTCAGAGAGAGATGAAAACAAAAAATAATTTACGAATTTTTTGAGACTCTATTTAAAATTTGCAGATCAAGGCAAGCGTCGAAGTAAGACACGATTAAGTTCTAAAATGTATGGAATGTTTAGTGGCAATCAATCAGGTTAAAAGGAGTGTCATTTTCAGTAAAAAAAATTATTGATTATGCGAGAAAGAGAGAGAGTTTTATCGTAGTATATAGTGCCCTTTCGAAAATTCTGAGAACAATTCGCATAAAACATAACAATTCTATACACTTAATCCTTGTTAATTATATAAGTAATTTTGAAACGGTATATGGCAACCTTTTTTCCAAAGATATTTTGGTCGTGTGATTAACGTTGGGTTGATTCAGGGATTAGAATAAAGTTCCACATAGGAAGGATATTCAAAATTTGTGATACCCGTTGAACCAAAAAGAGCGGCGTGAAGTTTTCTTCACCCAATCGTGAAAATTTGACACTAACGCTCCCGACATTTTCTTTGGATTCGCCGACCCGCGCGAGTTTCCCGAATGAAAGATATTCAAACCCAGGACTTAAAATCCAAAGTGTTTATCTTCTCAACTCAATTTAACTTTCGATTCCAATTTTCTCGTCTTCTAATAGGCACTCTAAGAGAATTACGGTGGCGCAACTGTGGCCGACGTTTCAATGTAATAAAATGATTTTCCGATTAATTCTCTTTGATCTTCGAGTTCCCAGGACCAACAAACTTTTCGGTGAATAACATTTGCGAACGAAAAACGTCATCGAGAAAACGTACACGGAAAGAAATGTATACATACGAATAATTTTTTTTTTTCGTTCTGTTTGGCAATGATGTAGAAAAATATTTTAAATTACATGATTTGATAATAAAAAATCTTACAAAATTCAAAACTAATATCTCAGTAATATCTCAGTATGGAAAAACAGTAATTCTTTTTAATATAAAACACTATCTTCGTATACAATAAGATATATTTAATGCAGAATTAATTTTTGCACTTGAATGAACTTTGCAACGAAATGTAATTGACCGATGAAAATACATATTTTAGAGATATAATTTTCGAGTTAAATTTTGTCGTATTTCAAGTGAACTAAAAATATCGATATTGTATTCAATTTATTTTTTCAAGAAACCCTTCTGATAGGTTGCCAGCGGGGCGCTTAAAGGACTTCCCGTCTGTGAACACGAGGAGTTCCATCTCGTACGTTTTTGCCCCGTGTACGGTTTCCGCCGGAAGTACGAATCGATGCTGTTCGACGATAGCGACGAACAGGA
The DNA here is from genome assembly GCA_030522545.1 of Cremastinae sp. A BG-2022a. Lineage (NCBI taxonomy): Eukaryota > Metazoa > Arthropoda > Insecta > Hymenoptera > Ichneumonidae > Cremastinae sp. A BG-2022a. Next base: position 27,061 of record JAPYYW010000869.1, read on the forward strand.
GCGACGAGATCAAAGTTGAGAGAAACGTGTTGTGTACTGACAAACCGGAAGTTTCATCTTGGTTTACTCTTCACCGACCCGAATACTCATTTTCAGAAAACAAACTCGCGGGTGTCTCATTTTCTCGAAATTAAATAGCACGGTATACCTCACCAATAATTTCCTGGCAAACGAGATTCAACTTTAATTAAATGACTGCTGTCTACTTTACATATTAATTTTTCACCCACTCCGAGACAAAATAAGTACGATAGATTTTACTATAAATAGGTAGAGGGATTTTGATATGTTTAGATATCCTGTACATTATAATTAATACGAGCGACAACGCGGCCGCTTTTTATTGACGTGTTTGAATTGATATTTTGCTGTTCTTCTAGGCGCACAATTCATACAACTTTGCATAATGCTCTCTATTCCGATTAATTGATTAGGGGTTTTATCTCTTTTTTTATATAGAAAATACATCCGCACCTTTTTAAAGAATATTTTTAAATGATATTAAAAATTTGAAACACTAAACTATTCACTTTTCGTATGATTGAAAATCGCTGGAACTGACACTCAATTGAACTTGTCGAATTATTTCTACGGAATGTTTTTCGGTAACGAACTAACTGGCGAGACCCGCACGTCTTACCCGGACACTTTCTACCGGCCAACTGATTGCAAATTCAGTCGAAAATCAAAAAACAATGAAGACCGTAATCGGTTTTTCACTCGACCACGACCGATTACCATGGAAACATTAATGACCGAGGGATTAATGAAAATTTGAAAATTTTTTTTCCTCGTTACCGCTCGATGAATTTTCCTTCTTTTTTTTATGTTTACGACCCCCGAACTATTCAGGTATACATATTTGTCCAAGTATATTTGACATGAATATTAGAAAATTGTGTTGCAAGTGTATTTCACATAAGATGAGAAAATTTAGCGTGTTCGAGGACCTCCATTAGTTTGTTTTTTCGAGAATCGAAAATAGGAATATCTCAAAATTTCAAGTGGCGTATCTTTTCGTATCCTCGACGATATCGAATACATAATAAGTAATTTCTACAAATTTTTGCAAGACGAAATGAATGATTCAAACATCAAGATCATTATTTCCAAAACAGCGCACATTGAATTTTTTTTTATTGAGGAGAGATTAGCCAAAAGTTAATGCGCTTCACATAATACACTCTTTATTCGCATGAATCAATAAAAGGCCTCATGTCTTTTTTAATATACGATAGTTTCAAGAAATTGTGTTCATTTCAATATAGACCTATAATTTAGGTCTAATTGAAAAATAATTGATTTAGGTCTATAAAATATCCATTTAGTTGTACTATAAAAAAATTTTTTAATTCTATTATAAAAAAATATAGTTTTCAAGTAATCAGTATAGTTGTCACTTAGCAGTAAAATCCATATAATGTTCATTTCTCTCGGTATGGTTTTAACCATAAAAAAGAGCTCGATAAAATGCTTTGTTGAACGATCTGAGATAAAAAATTCCAATAGAACGAAATGGAGATTTAGATAATCTGTCGTTGAAATAATAACGGTAATAAGAGGGATAAAAATGAAGGGCATGAAGCTCGGGATATAAAGTGTGTAACGAGGATGAGAGTCGCTAAATGTCGTCTCGACGGGGAAAGTCTGCCGTCGAATCCAAACTCTGTCAGAGAACTGATTCTATCCATTTATACAGCTCAACGTGGGTGCGAAGCGTTGTATTTTTTTCAATCCCGGATTGTTCCCCTGGCTCGCGCGGTTTTCAACGAATCTTTTTATTTTAACGTTTTATTGTTTTTTTTCCTCTTCTTGCACATACCAGAGAATCTCAATCTCTCTCTCTCTCTCTCCTCTGCCTCTTTCTCTTCAGCAATGTGCTTCAAGTGAAGAACGCCGTTCAATTCTGCAATTACTCGACTCGATCCGACTGAACGAGCGAACGAGAGAGGCCGAAGTGCCCTCGAAGCACTGTACGCAAATCCTGAGATTCGCATTCACTGATCGTCGAGTGAAAATACGATTCGATCGATTACCTCGAAACCCGGTGGCTCGACTCCTTCTCGGTTACGAAGATAAAGCCGCGAGACGCAGCGAAAATAGAAATAAAATCGCACGCAATTTTTCCGAGTCGTGAATAAAAAGGGGGGTGTAATTCGCCATTTCTCAGTCGACTACATCCGTCAATAGAGCCGATGAATGCTGCGCATCGCAAAGAAAGTCATAAAAATGCCGTGAAAAAAAAAAGATAGAAAATCGTGAAAACAATTGTACAGATGGAGCGCGCGAGAATTCGACGTTATATATTTTTCTTTACGGATATTTTATCGAAACGAATTTGAGGTAACGAAGTCAGCGAGGAAAAAAAAGAGTCCGACCGCGACGATATCAATTCTGGAGTTACCGGCTTTTTTACGACTGGAAAACAGTAGACAGAGATATTGAGGGGAGGAGAGGACGATGAGAGAGACGGAATTAGTAACGAGAAGGGAAAAAAAGAGATCTCTTCAGTTACGATCGAGAGAATAGTTTCCTCGCCGTTTTTTCTCCCTTTTCTCGATTCGCGTCACGGATTTCTCGCGGAAACAGAGCTATTTCGACGACAAAAGAGCCAGCACGTGCCTCGTTTCGATGAATATATACGCGTCCACGTGCCTCTCTCTCCCTCCCTCTCTCTCTCTCCTCAATTCGTTTTTATCTCCATCGAACTTTTCTTAAAAAAAAAAACCATAAAATCAATATCGACGTTTGAAAATTCAATATATAAACGTTTTTTTTTATTTTTTAGATTACAGGGTGTGCTCCAAATAGGGCCGCTTCCCCAGTTTCTCGCTCGAGCGCTTCCCCCACTTTGCGACTCAAACTCTCCGAGCTCGAGTGACGCGTATTGCGCAATATATAGGGCCGCTCGGCCTAGGAGCCTTCGAAAAACTAAAATACAATAATTTTTGTGAAGCACACATTTCCATTTTTTTTTCATTCTTCTTTAATATACTTTACAATACGAATAATCGATATTTTTTATTAATTAAACGCGCAAATTTTTTAGGTTATCATTTTATACTATATTTCTTTCAGGATTTTTTTTTTCGATTTCAAGATCTTATTCGATCATATCTTTTTTGCTCACATTGGGTCGACTCGTATACCCACAAAAATTTCAATTTGCGATATTTTCTCTTTCTCTCGACGAAATCTATACTTTATTAGGGGTGATTTATAAAGTTACGTTAATATGTCAATTATTTAAAAAGTTATCACGTCTTGAAGATTTTTGAAAAAATGGAAAAGAGTACTTTTTTTATTTAAAGAGCTTATTTAATCGGAAATTTCTCGTAGATAATAAAAAAAACTATTTAATTGAGACACAATGCAAGAATTCATATTGAAAAATTCAAAAAACAGTTTTTTGGCCTTATTCTATTCATTTCGCCATCTATTTAGTTTAATCTAATGAATTTTAGTTTTTGAATGGTGTCAGTTGGATAAGTTCGTTATAAAGTTGTGATAATTGAAGATTCGCTTAAGTCTCCTTAGGACTGTGTGTATATGACTTACAAAAAAGCTTGTCTTTAAAAATTGTTCATTAAAAAAATGACACGATTCAATTTCAATAGAACTTTAAGAACAGGTGTTAATCAAATATTCGTCTACGAAGAATAAAAATTTCATCGATTATATACTTATGGATTCGTCTGAATAACGACTAGCACGTGCAATGACAATCAACGTATAGGCACTATAGGGACAATCTTTAGAAGTTTATGGACTATATATAGATTTAAAAAATCTATGCTTTTCACATGGAAAAATACATATAGCCTGCTCTCGCGTTACAAAATATCTTCCGATTTACATTCGTGTATACGCACCAGATGGAAAAACAACAAATATTTATCCAAAAGCCTTATCCAAAGTATATATCCAAAAACACTCCAATAAAAATAGATTTAAAAGTCAAACATATATTTATCTTAGAGTATAGCTTTGCAACGCATGCCGGGTACTCGCCAGTGTTTTATAAATAACATTTCAATATTTTGAGAGTTCCGAGAATATATGAGAATTTTTTCGTCTCTCGGGCGCGAGCGAGAAATAAAATTGGATGGGCGTGTACGCGAGAACGAAATAACACTTAAATTTTCGTGAGAGTTTTCTCGTCCCGTATCTTTTCTCGCGGACTTTGTTGGCGTTTTTTTTTCTTCCACCTCCGGTCTTCCCGCCACATCAAAGATGTATAAATCTGGATTGTCGTGTGAGCGGGAGAATTTTTCTACCTACGCTCCGCGAAAAGAGAGAGAGAGAGCGAACGCGGGGCGATGGAAAAAAGGACGAGAGGAAAAGGACTCGACCGGGCTCGAGAGACGACGAGGCGGCTTAGCGTCGCGAGCTCTATATAATTTATCGTAACGCGTGAATCAAAATTATAGCCGAAGAGCAAGGCTCTGTGCCAAGTAGGCCATTATTCTACGAAAACGAATTGCTGAAAACGACTTTGCGGTACTTCGCTTCCCGCCCGCCGCCGCCCTTTCTCCCGACAGTCTACGGATACACCTCCACTTTTCTTCTCGGAGAGCCCCTTCGCAACTAGAATTTACCGAAAATAATTTCGCAATAAAACAATTACGGGCTACATCGAATAGACATCTCTCTTCTTCACATATCGATCGTGAAAAATTATTAAAACTACTTTCCTGCACACTGAGAGAAAAGCATGATTTTATAACTACGAATATAAATGACGACTTTCATTGACGAAAATATCAATATAGGTGAATTAAATAAATTTATTTAGCTGACGCGCGTATTTGGTTCATTCAATACTAGAATATACTCTCAGAGTATAATTAATTTTTTACTTTAGTAGACGAATTATGTATTTCAACCAAAATCTCTATAATTGCTCATTGAGATAAATTTCCAATGTATGGATACACTTTTAATCGAAATGAATGTATTTAAAATGACTTGATTATTTTTTCGATAATTAAAAATAACTTTTTTAAACATTGTGTAAAACGAGATAGATCATCGAAGTTTTAACGGAGACTATTTATTTTGGAAATTATGGTTTTTAACATATATAGTTGTTATAGACTAAATGTCTCTCTTTTACTAGAGTATATGTAATTCATCTAGGCGAATAAAAAAATAAATAAATAAATTTATTGAAACCAATGATGAAACATTCCAAACAAAAATTCGTTTACTATAAAATCAGATATACAATTACTTACTCCGAATATGTCACAATATATCGAATGAGCCAAATACGCATCAACTGTATATATTCAATTAAATAAATTAAATTAAATTAAATTAAATTAAATAAGTCTGATTTTTTATAGAAATACATTAGTATAAAAATCAATATCGTGATTTCATTCGATGCACAAAATTTGCACCCTTCGAAAAGAACTTTTCATTTATTTATCAAAATTTTAAATAAATTACACTTCCATGGTTGATCGTGTCGATTATATAGTTTTTAATCACTGAATTTATCCACAAAATAACGCGAGTGCCGAAAACGCGCGGTTTGCCGGAACGACGATGAGCGGCGCGAATATAAGCACAGCGAGAATGCGTTGCGAGGACTGAATATAACGCATTCAAGAATTTTCGAGCGAATGGACTTGTGTCCCAGTTACTATGAAAATACACGGATCGCCGATTGGTCGCGGGGTTAAGCCGTACGTTTTCCTCCTCGGCCAATGAGCGTCCCCGATAATGCGCTTACATCTAATGTTGGAATAAAGAGACGAAGCTCTCTGTTTCTCGGCGCGCCTAACGAGAATTACGCACCAAAAATAAAATAAAATAAACAGACGCTAATCAATGGCTATTTTTTTAATGTTTGTTTTTTTCCCCCTCATTTTATCGCATTTCGACAACTGGATTTCTCTCACATTCGCGTATATATGTTTTTCTTTCAAAGGCTCGTCCGGCAATTCGCGAATGAGGAATGCAAAAACTCATCTCCCGTAGTTTCACCGAAAAATATGTGCCTTCTTTTATTTTCTTCAATAAAAGAGAGGCTTTTTCGAGAAGAGACTGGGCCCACCCACGAGGAAGGACGCCCTGGGAGGCGAGTCCTCCCATCGTCGTCTTCGTCGTTGTTGTCCCGTGAGCGCGGAGGGTCGAGAACGTCTCCACGCGCGACGTATGCCTTCCGGTAACGCTCCCGCAACGCGTATAATTGTGTACGTTTATTAATTATTTGTCGCATACACCCGAGGGCCCAAAAAAACGCAATAAAAGAGCGAACTTAAAATCTCCAACCCTCCCACGCTTTTTTCAATTTTTAACGAAGTCAAGTGAGCAAAAAATTACAAAAATGAAAATATGAAGCAAACGCGTTGGATATATCGTACATTCAATTATTTCTGCACGGTATTACTCTGTACGGTGTATTTTCAATGGTAATTTCAACTAACTTCATCGATAAACGTAAAATACTCTATATGAATACACACTGTTCATTAAATTGATTGAGTTTTTATTCAATCAATTATACAATTTTTAATATGTCGTCTTTTTAGATAGCAATTGATATTTTTTGTTATTTATATCAGCATTTATTTCCATTTTAAATGTAAATAAATATATTGGAATAATATTATTTCAGGAATACTTATACTTCAACGATTCATTTACTTTTCTACCAAGAAATTTTTTATTTTTCAGCTCCTATTCTTTGAATATCTCTGCGGTATTAATTTCCAGAATTCATTTTATAAAGAGAATTTTTGTACTATTTTTGACAAAGTCAGTAAAACCTCGTGGAAAAAATTAAAACAAAATTTGTCTGGTATTCAAAAGGAAAAAAAACCTGAATTTCTCGTTAGATTTTCTTCTTCAAGAATTTTAACATCTGAATGTGATGAATATTTTTTTTACAGCTTTTTTTCTATATTATATTGGAAGTTGAGCTCAGCAAAATTTTATACTTCTGTGTAGAATCTGTACAGCTGCATTTATATTAATTCCATCATTGCGCCTGGGGAAAAATGGCTTTTACGTACGTAACATCGAAGAAAAACATTGTTTCAATTTTAACGAATTATGATTATTGTTATTACGTCCAGAGTTCCAAAGCATTATAAAGATAAAAGAAATAATAAATAATGAGTCAAAATCAGAATCTTTTTACATTTAAGTTTACATTTAATTTAAATGCTCGATTACATTTTAAGAGTGATAATCTTTATGTACTTTTTATAAAGAGAGTATTCTCGTGAAACTTTGTATAAATTGATGTCTAAATGCTTGAGTCGCGATTCGTGCATCGCCTATTTATTTAAGAGAACGATGGAGCACACACCATCTGGATACGTCTATATATATTTATGAGAAATTTCTGTGAAGTTGGATCAAGGCTTTCATCGGGGAGCACAAGAGACGCGTTGTCGAAACGCTCCGGCGCAGCTTTCGAGAGCGACGGGCGCTTACTCGCCGAGTAATTCGTCCGGGCGATAATTTCCCGCTATTAAAACTACGGAGTTTAACTTTTGTAGATTTTGTTCTTCGAGTGAAATAAACGGGGGAGGAGCGCGAACGAGGAAGCGCCTGTTGGGAGAAACTTCGGGGCCGAGGATAAGATGCCGGAAAATTTAACGATCCGACAATTTTCCGGAGCGATTCATAAACGCTCGCCTTTTCGCAATTACGTACGAGTCCATTGAAAGATAAATGTCGAACAAGTTTCCCGTGGCAATATTTCGAGGGATAAAGCGTCGCTTCGAGCTGTCATGAAACTCGGAGCTGGTCAATGTTGTTTTCGCTGATGTGAACAACATCAAAAGGTTTTGTCGTCTGAATGTTAAAAACAGAAGAATAAAATGTTGCGATGAGAGTGGGCTATGAATTAGATAAAGAGAGAAGATGAATAAAAGAGAGAGAGAGAGAGAGAGAGACGAAATTTCGTCGACTGCGGCAAGCATATCGTCAAAATGTCAAAAAGATAATTAATGTCTTGCCAGACAGAAACGTGTGTGCGCGACGAGATATGACGTGCATAACGCTCGGCAAATGGAACGTTTGCAGTCCTCTTCTCTCCCTTCCAGGTCTCATGTCCATTTCCTGTCTCCTCGAAAGCTTGAGGAACGGAAAGGGGAAATAAAACGAGTCCGCGCTCGTTACGGGGCGAGCTATGGAGCTGCCGCATCGGGGAGGGGGAAAATCAAGAGAACGAGAGAAAAAAAAGAAGAGTCGGGGGGGGGAGATATATACACAATGAGCGAGAGCAGAGGGACGGCGGGATGAGATAAAAAGTCCGCCTTGGGGCAGGTCGGTGTCCCTCGCGCGCGATCGTCAAGCAACTCTCGCGCGCGGATACGCATCTTGGCTCCGAACCTCGTCACGAGACCCTCCGCGGATAAAAATAGATTTACGAGAGTATGTACGAATCTTTATCTCTTATTCCCTATTTTTTGCCCTTCTCTATTCTCCTTTACTCGTTATTCGCTATCGAAAAATCCGTGAATTTGAACGACCCTTATATTCTTTCGCTCTTATTTCCCATCTCGATGTCCATATAGTGACACTTGATTTCGCAACAAATTTTATCAGCGCGAGATACATCGATCCTCTGATGAAAAAACTAAATCATCACTTTGGCGAGAAACGACTTTCTGTCAACGATAACAAATTTTATTTAGCATAAGTATATCGAGAAAAATTTCCTGTTATATAATTTTCATTGGTTCTATCAGAATGCCTTATAGGAAGCAAACTTCAGAAATTCTTTAAAGGTGAAGTAAAAAGCTTTAAGTAATAGAAAACATTTTTACAATATAAAAAAAGTATATATCTGACAAATTTAACAGTGCAAGAATGTAAGAAATACTTACATAAACATATTTTCGATTTTTACACTGTGCTGTGTAACATTTTTAAAGCGGACATAGCATAGTTTTTGCAATTTAAATCAACAATTATATAGTTGTACAAATAGTAAAAAAGTATATTCCATACTATATTATTTATTAGCAAAGACTATAAATTTAAAGAGATACATTTAGCGTATTAAACTGCATTTTGTCTTCTGTTCAATGTATTTTTGAAATGACTGGTGTTAATTATTGAAATCTCTTTAAAATGTATATTTGATCGAATATATTCTCTCGTTAGACGAATCGTGACGCCTATTTCTGTCTTTTTCGACAAGAGATTCATGAATATTTCTAATCCTGAAAATTGTATTAAATATGCGGAGTATTAAAATAGGAGCAACTTTCAGCACAGCGACTGAAAACGTGAAGAAAATGAGACGGATCTGTCAATAAAAAAAAAGTAGTTTGGAAATGTGGGAAAAAGTGCAACCTGGCAAGAACAATAAATAATAAAATAAGGCACGTGTCGTCGTCCGACGCCTTTCTGTTCTTTTATCACCTGCCTCGGATGAGCGAACGGAGCCAACTCACGCAAATCCACGTTCGTGAGCACAATGAAAACACCTGCGAGATATTTATTCGTAAATCGATTATTTTCCAAGCAACGTTTACATATCTGACGTTATTTACATTATCGTTTTTTATTTATCGACATCGTAAGTTCAAATATGGTTCGAAATGCATATTCGATGACGTGACAAGATTTCGCAAGAAAAAGTGCTATTTTTTGCCTCACAAAAGCTCTAAATTATTTTGACACTGCGAGCCATGAAAATATATTAAATATTTAGTATTTAATGAAACTTCAGAAATAAGAAAAAAAAATGTAAAGTTTCATTTTCTGTACGTACACGGTCTTGTATCATAGTATGTGTGTTGTATGCACACGCATACAAGCACACGAATATACGAATATACGTCGCTATACGTGTTTATAGATTATCATGAAATTTTATTGAATTTTAAACTTCAAAATTGTTTCTTAAAAATAAAAAAAGTATATTTTTTGACTGTTTTCAATGAATTTGATGCATTTTTTCGGTAAAACACGTAAAGCCTCTTAAAATTTTTTATTAAAAACATATATAGATATAATAATCGAAAAATCTTAAATTGAAAAATGTTACGGTTCGCGATGAAAAAGAGAAAAAAAGTTGGAAATCAAAAAATCCGTGGCGTAGAGAGGGTAGGGCAATTACACGACTTCGAAGTACGAGTGAAAGTAAAAGGAAGAGAGAAAATAAGAAAAAAGGAGACATGTCGATAAATAGAGGGCTAGGAAGCCCCTCAGGGTGCGGGGAGTCCGGAGCCTTTAATTAGTCCAAAGCGTTCGGAAGTGCGGCCCGTTCTTCACGATGGAACAAATCGAGCGTAATAAAAAGGATGAAAAACAAATCTTTTAATTCACACTTGCAAAAAAATGTTCTTCGATCAGACCTTTTTTGCTCGTATTGGGTCTCGTAGACCCATGAAAATTTCAATTTGCGATATATTTTTTTTGCCCTTGCCCAAAACTACTTTATCAGGGATGATTTATAAAGATTTTTTCAAAACGAAGCGAATGACGTCAGAATCACGTTAATATATCAATTATTTAAAAAGTTGTCTTGAAGATTTTTGAAAAAATTGCAAGGGGTAAACCGTGAAAAATTCGCAAAATTAAAAAATTTTTTTTTCAATCGTCAGAGCCTATACTTGATCGGAAATTTCCCGTAGATAACGAAAATTCTTTATATAACCATTCAGCGCGCAACTCGAGAATTAATATTGAAAAATCAAAAAAACTGATTCGCAAAAATCAGTTTATGCAAACAAATTTATTTCGACGTATATTTCATAGAAATAAAAAATAATTACTAAGATCAATTCGAAGGAAAAAAAGTTCGATATAGATCGTCGGTAATGAAATCGATTTAAATCGTATCTCACAGTGCTTTTGAGAAAATGCATGGTGGGTGGTTGGGATGGGTAAGTGATGCATTTTCGCGCACAGAGACAAATGAGGGGCGGAAGGATCGCCGCGGCATCCGTCGAAGCTGATGGCCCGCATAACGAGCTCGGACACTCACCGGCATCACGAAGCGTGGACACACGCGTGAGCTGTTTACTTCGAGCGGTTAATTACGCTTGTAGGCATTATGTAGAGTGCGGGATGAATGTGCACCCCAGTTCACAGACGGCCCTCGGGAATGAGCTAACGCAACTGGTTGCGCGTATCAACATAGAATGCGATAAGATACGATTCACTGTATGTTTCTCTTATTTCTTTTCCACCTTTATAACCATTATAAATTATGTCACTTTTTTTATTGCACAATTTTTATCGTAAACATTTAATTTCATAGAATTTTTATTATATTTTTTCAATATTTTCCAATTAACGTAGTTTGGTCCGTTCAATGGAGTCAAGTTAGTGATCTCATTGAAAATATATACGCACTTTACACATGGGGAGAATTTAAAATTAATTTTTGTGGTGAATTTCACGGTAAAAATTACCGTGATATATTTCAATGCGGTGGAAAGTGAGAAATACATAGTAATTTGTATGCGATAAGTTTTTTTAAACTCACGTTACAGAAAAATTTAAATAATTAAATGAAATTTTAATAATTTTAATCAAAGGCGCACGACAATTTCGATTTAACACTCTCATTAAATTTTATAATAAATCTTAAACTAAATTATTGAAAAGGCGATACTTTTTTATAGACATTTTTGAAATGCATAAAATAATAAAATGAAAAGTATTACTAGGAAATCTGGTAAAATTTTCTATCTGAAGAATTTTTTTTTTCGTGAAAATCTCTGTTGTACTCGGTAATAATAAGCAAATTTTCAGGGTTGTCATCTGGTTATCGTTACTGCAGGGTAATTTTTAATATTTGATTCTCTCCGTGCACGTTGTTTGTATAAAAAATTACTGCGTGAATAAAGATATATTACTCATGAAAATATCGGGAAAAGAATAAAGTTGAAAAAAAATTGTTTTAATTATTTGGATTATATAAATTGTATATAAAAAACAGTAAAAATGTAATAATTTTATATATGAGAAACTAAAATAATAATAAAATATACAGTAATATATTCGCAATTCTTGAAAATATGAAAAAATATATATTTTTCGTATATTTTTGATGACCGCTTCGAATAAAATTTTCATTAATTCAAATTGAATTTGCCGTATTACGGAACTATACCTTATTATCGTGAGTGATTTATTAAAAATTCTTTTTTCATCATGCTTCTCTGAACTTTCACGATATTCAAACGTTTCGCGAAAAGTCTGACATCTTATTTATTCCCTCGCGTTTTTCAGCCTTCGATTTTCATCTCGAGAGCAAAAACGTTGGCGAATAAGCTTTCCTGCCTTATTATTCGCCTAACGTAGGTGCGAAACTTTTCTCCGAGACGATATCGGAGAATTTTCAGGAGCCCGACACGACCCGAACAGGAATAACGGGCGGATCGGTAGAAAGCGTAAAAGCGAAGAAAAGGAGTGTATCTTTGCTTTTTAGCGTTCTCGTAAACTTTTTGCGGGCCTTTCGGATATATTGAAAAGTTTTCAGCGAGAAAATTTCGTGTCACCTCGACATCAAGATCTCGTGTCGCTCATCAATAACGAAAATATTTTCTATCCACCGAAATTTTTTTCACGTTCAAAATATGTTTTGTTTTTTTTTTACGGATCAATTAAAAAAATTAATATATAGGGAAAATAATTCCTTGGCTTTTAACTTTAAATTAAAAGTTACACGAGAATGAAACGTAATCGAGTTACGAAATAGGATGCTCGAGGTAATAGGATTATGAGTAAAAGTAGGTTAATTCCTTGAAATAGGTTCGGCTTTGGAACATTGGAGAATAATAAGTGTGGCACCGCGACAGTCGCGACAGACGACGATCGATCACGTTTCAACGTTCAGAAACCGGCGCAACGATCTTCGACTAATCCGCACCTCAATTTTTCAGACTCGCTGGTTCGAAAAATTAATTAAAATCCATTGTGAAAATTTATAATAATCGTTGAAGCTTGCTCTTTTTAAAAAATACGGTGAATTTTTTTTTGCGATTTGTCTATTGAAACTTTCTTTTATAAAAACTTTATGTATATCGTGACATATGGAAGCCAATCAATAATTCTGCTGCTTCCATCACAGAATTATCGATCCGATATTTTTGAATTTTTTTTTATTTTCCTCGGAAATTTTTGTACCATTTTATTCCATACAAGCTATAGAAAATTATCGACTTATCCGAGAATTTTGTCTATATATTGGAAAACTTTTTAAAATCTGTCTACGGTCTTCAAAATCGACTTTCTGAAAATTTTAATATACTCTGAAATATTAACTGCCAAGAACCAAATCAAATAGTTCAAGTTGATTTTCAAAAATTATTTTCACGAAGTAAAATGTGGGTGATGGAGGAATCAAGTGAATAACCCAGTAATTTAAAAAGTTATATAAACACAAAAGGCACGAATGAGAAAAAGCCGACTATTTTTCAAATTATAAGAGAAAAAATGAACTAAAACTATTTTTAGTACAGATGAGAAATTACCAATATAAAAAAAAAGAAAAGCGATTTTTTTAACGAAATATACACACGTATCACGCGAGCAGTGAAGTTGCCAAAAAATCAGAAGTCATTTTTCAGAAAAATTCTGAATAATAATCCCATTTGTGTCGTAAAAAATGATCTTTTTCTTCCGATTTATTCAGGATAAAAAGTAATTGCTTTCGAAAGTTGTCAAACGCAGGTTAGATTTTTTTATAGGTATATTTTTGACATGTTCTTTCGAGCTTGTACAAGTTGAAAGACCAAAAAGTTGTACCTGACTGTGTCGATCCTATTTTGGCGTGTGTGCGTTCGCTTTAATATACGTCGCCTAAGAGGCTTTCTGTGTCTTCTGTCTCGCGGGAATGAAATATATATATAGATGATGCGCATCGATACGAAAAAGGATCACTTACGACGAAATTGAACAAAATGTGTGGCAAAGATTAATAATTCAGGTGTTTACTTTTGATACAACGATTTATCCAAGCTTTTACGAAATTGCGTGCTGTGTTATTCAGTCATAATATACGGATATAAAAAAAAATGATCCAGCAAATATTTTGAGTAAAAACCAATGGAGTAAGAACCAACAAAAAATACCATTACGGAGAAACGAAATTGATATTTACTCGGTGGTTTGATCGAATTCCAAGGTACACATAACCACGGTTTCCCAAGCCGATGTTCGATTTTTGACAAAAGATTCGAGAAGAGTGCTCGCGTTTTCTTCGCCGAGTGACCCGACACTTATCGTCAATGCGCAGAGCCAAAATATATAGACGAAGAAACGCCAATGGGGATTCCTATTATTGCCCGAGACATCGATCATCCGAGCGCGACAATAACACGTTCACTTGCACGAGAGCAGACAAGAGAGATTTATGGCGAGTGTGATTTTTATTTTTTGTGCTTTTCAGAAATCTCGTCGTCCCTCTGACGATTCTCTCTGCCTGTCTCTCTTTGCATTTATTCCATATCATCTTTTTCTCAATTGTATATTTATTTTATATATTTATTTTTTATATATTTATATATTTTGTATATTTATTTTATATTTATTTCATTCATCCATACTCTTTTCCTAGCTATTTACTCAAAATAATATAAATTAAGAAAACATATTGTCTATTATAGTTGTAACTTCGCATAAGTTTAGATTAAGTAAATTTTGTATCTAACAGATTTGTAACGTTATCTATAAGATAAACCTCCCAATAGTTGGTTACATGCAAAGGTTTTTAAACTTTATTTTAATTTTAAAGATACTTCAATAAAAAGATCTGCTGATAGAATTTAGACTCAAATTACTCTCTGATACTTTAAAGATTTCAAATCTATCTTGAAACGTTTGCATATATGCATAAGTTCTAATAATTAAACAGAGAACTCGATCGTATGCTCAATATTGAACGAGCTTGTTCCAATAATGGAGAGCTATGAAAAATACGCCTCTTGGTATGGAAAAAAAATCGATAAATTTATAATGAGAAAAAATGTTAACGATTAAAGCAATATGAAATGTCTTTGTATCAATGTAAATATATCAACTGTTGAGACACGATTACCTTCTATGGTCTTAGTTCACGACAACTAATAAAAATCCTAATTAACACTTTATTTTTTTATATAATGAGCAGCAACGCGGCCGCTGCGCGGCCGCTTTTTCCGTTTCAACATGTTTGAATTGATGTTTTACAATTATTCTAAGCGTATACTTCATACAATTTCGT
>JAPYYW010000870.1:0-38704 GCA_030522545.1 Cremastinae sp. A BG-2022a
AAAACTGTCTCTATGACAAATTTCATTCAAATCCTTGCAAAAGTTTTTGCGTTATCGAGTAACAAACAAACAAACTTACTTTCACATTTATAATATTAGGATGAATTAATAATAACACCAATAAATTATAATTTTTTTTTTAATATAAATTTTTTTTTGCTCTCACTAGGGTCTTCCAGACGTATTTTCTATAAGTGGAAGAAATTTGGAAATTTCGTTTTTTACCAACAATATTCTTCTTTTTTTCTTGGTAAAATCGATTTTATTATGAGTGAACGCCGCAAGAATTAAATTGACATCCCAATTATTTAAAAGAACCACAGTTTCTTCAAAATTAGATAAAACGCAAAGGAGTTTTCTCTGGTTATTCATAAATGCATATGTATATTGAACTTTGATTGTGATTTCTACTTCGCAAATGTGAACGGAGAGAGGGACGAAGTAATCTCGTAAATTAAACTCCAAGTGCAAATAGAATTTTTTTTCGTTCCCTTTTCCCTTAAGCCGATTGTATCCATAAAAAGGGCAAAAAAGGATAAAAGTACATACAGCGAAGAGCAAAAAATGGCCAGTGGAAGAAATGAAATTTTTTAATTCCACTGACGAGAAAGATCATTCTTTCGGCATCGTTCGATTTTCGCCTTAACATTTATTCGAACACGGTGAAATCACGAATCGTTTGAATATACTCGTCCCAACGGAAGATTTAAAAATTGGAGCGTGAAGAAAATTTTAATATGTTCATAATGCACTCGTTGTGGCACGCGTTTCGCACGAATTATTCTCGTAAAATAACAGAACGGAATTCTAACGAACTTCAATACGAGTGTCCAGTGTTCATTGCATTATGCATCTGAAGAAATATGTCAATTTTCATCCAACTCTATAAATATTAACGAACATTTCATTTCATATTCTCCACGCTCTCAGAACTCGATACAATTAAAACTTTTCGTTAGTTAAATCGCCTTCGCCCGAATTATTCATCACCGTATGCAGCTAAGTTGTATGAAAATTTTATTACCGTGTTATTTTTCGTTTTTTCAAAAAATCGACTCGAGCTATTGGTACACAGTTTACGAAAATAAATTAAATTTTACATTATAAAAGTGTAGGGAATCAAAATTTGTTAAAAACACGAGTAAAATTTTAAAGAACGCTTTTGTCACTAAAGAAATTTAGTTAAATTTGAAAAAAAACGTCCACGTTGTTTTTGAGTAATAAAATAGCGTTTTTAAATAATATAGCTATACGTCACAGTTTTAGTTATAGTTATAGTTTTACATAAAAAACTTTAGTTTTACCTTTTTATATATATGCACGAAATGTATAGCTATTAGGGTGTTCCAAATTAAAAAAAAATTTTTTTTACAAAAATTTCTTACAAAGTCAATTTCTTACAAAAATATGTACTGCCTATTTTATTCTGCTTACTACTTAGTGATTTATGATAAAAAAATAATGATTTTTTTATTTTTATACTTTGAACACAAATATCTTTGAAATGGCGAGATTAATGAAAAATTCTCAAGAGAACTTTTTTGTAGAGCGCTCAATTTCCTACAATAATATGTTATTGGCTTCTCTATAGAGTGGGCGAATGCGAAACTACAAAAATAAAGAAAAAAATTTCTTTTTTCCCATGTTATTTAAATGGAAAATAAAAAAGTACGAATAGCGACTTCTATATATTAATATTAAGAGCTCCGCTTTAAACAGGATTCTTTTTTCACCTCTCTTTAACTTTTTAGCCTGTTTCATCGAGGAAAAAATTTTTTTTTTTAAATTTGGCACACCCTAATTAATCCCTAATTAATAATAAATCGCCAGAAATATAATAGCTATATATTGTTTAAAAACGCTATTTTATGGTTTAATTGTTCGAAAAATGCATAGATGAAACTTTAAAGAAATTCTATTCACGTACTTCATATAGTATGAAAAAATTTAAACAATTTAAACAGAAGTTTGTATCTAAATATCTTAATTGGAAGTATTTTTAAAATGACTATGAAGTCTTTACGTTTTTATAAGTTGTTCTGAAACGCATGAAAAATTGTCGAGTCAAATTTAACGTAATAAATTCTTTTTCCAATAATCATAAATATGGTTACGTATAACTGTAATTTTTATGGAGCGTCTCTGCAGGTCTCTCGAGATCGTGTAAAAGTTTATAGTTTCGTCCAAATTGGGAAAAAAATGTTTTCTATTTTAGTGTTATTTTTACAGCATCTGCATACCCTTAAAATATCATTCACTCTCGAATGCTTACTCTCCTACGCCTTTTATAGCAAAAATTTAAATTCCCCTGCATAGTGCATCATATATATAAAAAACTCACTCCTGTCAGGAACCGTCGCTCGAATTCCCCGTCGAACGTATCGTCATATTCCACGCTCACTGTGCCAGAAACCGTGTCGAAAACATCGCGATAAATATATTGAAAATGAACGTCCATGTCTTGTTCCGGCCGGTCATCTGTCGCACCGAGAGCCAAACTTTCGAAAAAAAACAAAAAAAAATTTCGTGTTCCCGATGAACACATCGGCGAAGACACCCAGCGGAAAAAAAATAATCGAAAAGGGTTGCGAAGTCGCGCCGGCACTCGACGGAATTCGACCAAGAACTGCGCCTGGCGCTGGATGCGCCAGTGCGAAAGTATCCAGGTATCGCATTTGTATGAGCCGTTAACTTGCCGTATTGCTCTGTACTTATTATTATTATTATTATTATTATTATTATTATTATTATTATTATTTTCGTTATTGCTATTATTATTATTGTTGTTATTGTGGTTATATACACTTGAAACAAATGTGCATGTATCCGCTTCAATCGGTACGCAAACGAGTATCGAGAAGTATACGGCGAAATATCCGATAAACCGAACCAGTTTAATTTTTATTTTACGCGGGAGAGTTATCAGCGATGCTGTGGTAAAAAACATACGCGGATCGGCGCGTTTCATTCGCACTCTCGATTTAAAACGATTCGAACGAGTTACCGCACGCGATTTAAATTTTTTACGTCTTCGTTGGAAAATAGAAGAACGATCAGGATTTATGTTGGATGCTGATAAGGATGAATTTCCTGAAGACCAAGCCGCGAAGTGAAGCTTCCGAACTTATAAAACCGGTATATAGGATTGTCAGTGGGAAGCCGGCGTGATTTTTAATCGTTCGCGGATGGATGCCTTTTTCATGTCTGATTTACGTCTGCGCGGACATTTTGAAAATAACGATTAATTAGATATATGTAATTATCCGGAGTTTCTCGTTCTTGGAGAATAAATAAGTCGTCTGAAAACATTAATAGTTTAATTTAAGAAGAATTTCAAGTTGTTATGGATAAAATAAATTTGTACAAATTGAACATTTAGTGCGGATAGTGAAGTTATAAAACTTTTCGTTGTAATTAAGAAGATGCCCAAGAGCAAAAGGCATATGTTTCGAGCCATCAGCCTTTTTGGATGACAATATTTTAACGTATTCGTCGCGAAACTATATTTTTCTAGACCGGTGGAAGTTATAAAGAAACAAGTACATATCTGATCGTCATTTGTTTTTTTTTCTTAATTTAAGATTATTTTAGTTTCTTCTCGTTATACCGATTATGATAAAACACCTTATATTTATCGAAGCAATTATTTTTAATTGTTACCAAACTGTTACCATATAGTACTATTCAACATAGTAATTTATCGAATGAAATTCTCTTCGTTTGGGGATCAGTGTTATGCAAAATAATTATTTTATGAAAATATAGACACGGCGGATACGTATTTTCTAACTCAGCCTTAAAAATGAATTTTCAATCGTGAAATGCTAAAAATATTAGAGAAGATTTTAACATCTGGTTATCGAGACATTCAGTGTTAAAAATTATTGGAGTTTCAACACGGGCTCTTATAAAAAGCTATGGAATACTATCTTTGAAATCTTTAAAACAGTTTCATGCAAGTACCAGCTTAATTGACATTTTTGATAAAAATCCTTCAATTAGGTAACTCCAAGAGGATTTGAGAATTCTTCAAATAATCGTAATTTCATAATAAGCCGAAGCACACTTCTTGGAGTTTGTATTTTTATTGAGAAGGGTGTAATGTCATGATCGTGATTTATTTTGTGTTGTAAAGTGCATCGAGTGAATGTATAAATAACGATGCAAACCCACCATGGAGCCTGATGTGAAGTTCACACGCGAATTTTGCGAGAGGAAGAAAGGTGGATGGGGAATCGCGAGTGGAGAGGGAAAGAGACGGAGAATACACGCTCATTGGACGATTAGCTCGACAGTTATCACTTTGAGAAATTATAACGCCAACGCAGCATCGAGTTCGAACCGGTAAGGCAACAAAGCTGCACTGCGAATACTTATCAGGAAAGGCCGCGCGTGTACTCGCTGTCTCAGTGGTATTTGTACAAATAATGAAAATAAACTTGAACAGCAAATAAAAGAACTTATCTGAGAGACTTTCCAGAGATCATAATCTTTTATAAAGGAATCTCCAACGGATACCGTTATAACCCTTAAGAAGATAATTTACAATTGCTGCCAATGGACACATTTTTGCTGAAATTCAATACAATCCGGAGATTAAGCTCATCTTTCCTCTTTCCATTCTTTCATTTTTAAACGCTCCGTGAGCAATGCTTTATGTTCGGACAACACAAAATAATCATTACTTTTGTCCGACTAGAATCCTAATCCATAAATATTATTTCATATGTAAACAGATTTATGTTGCTGCAGTTATCTCCGTATTTTCCACGTTTTTTTTTCTATTAAAATGGCTTTATAGCAAGTGTGAGAAACAAATGATGGTGAATAATAGTCGCGAGTTCAAATTTAAGGATGTTGAGTCCGTGACAACGTTTTTCTCCCATACAAAGTCGTGTGAGAGTAAACATTTGTTAAGAAAAGTTGCTGCAAATCGACTGAAGAAATAAATATTTGAAATTTAAGGCCATCCAATGACAGGTCTACTCTCTATGCGATTGCACAGAAAAATGATGAAATCTTTTTGAAAAATTAGATGAAGCTTCTTTAACGCCATACAAAGATCAGTGCAAAATTTCACTCAAATTAGGAAGCTCGTTATTGAGATATTTATTATACAAAATTGCAACTTCAAACACGTGCTCTTATATGGGAAGATACAAAAAATAGCCATTGTTAACAATTAATATTTTAATGAGCAGCTTCCTAATCGTCATTAAATTTTTACACAATCTTATAGAGATGTTACTTAATATTATGTAAAATTTTCAAAACATTTCCATCATTTTCGTTTTTGAACACATTAAAGACAAAAATTTAAACAGGCAATTTCTTTGTCATCATCCTGTAAAGTTCGATAGCTAAGTGCCGTATAAAAAGGAAGCCACTCCCCTTCACAAAAAAGCAGTGTCCATAAAAAGGTAGAATATTGCGAATTTTTTATAATATTATTAGTAATCATAGAAGAAACATAATTATGCTATTTTTATTGAATTTTCCTCACTTGTATTGAACTTTGAGAGTGTTGAATTTTTTTCTAAAATGGAAAATTTCCACTACAATGATTTTTTCTCAAAAACTGGACGATATATCATGTTGACTTTTTTTTTTATAACTTCTCTAGGTGGTCCTATAACATTTTTAATTTTTTTCATTATTTACTTAAGGGTCGTTTTCAAGTTAATTTTATAGATAATTTTTTTGTGACGTTTCGATGGGGAAATCCCTAAGTTTTAACTTCAAAATATCTTAGAAACTAAACGGTAGAATCACTCTATTCCTTTTTCATTTGATTTGTTTTCTTTTTCTGCAAATCATAAAAATTTTTCAAAATTTTCTTGATCAAACACTTTTTACCATCGAACTACTTTAACACGCGTTTAGATGGGGAAATCGCTAAATTCAAACTTCAAATATCTCAGAAACTAAATGGTAGAATTACTCAACTCTTTGTTCATCCGATTTGTTTTCTTTTTCTACAAAACACAATTTTTTCAAATTTCTCTCAAATAAATGATTTTTACTATCAAACTACCTTATTAAACACGTGTCTGCGAAAAACAAATTAATAATTAATAATGCACGTGCTGTCGCGTGTTCTCATTTTAAACAATATACTATATATTTAAAGCTTCAAGAATTCATGGTAAATTAACGTCGATTTCTGTATAATACGTTGCGAAGAAAGGAGAACGCTTCGCGTCGGTGATCTTTGGGATAAGTCGCGCAGAATAATAGGTCGAAATATTCTGCAATTGCTTGTCATGATTATCAAGACTTGCCAAGATAGTATTTGCCAAATCACCTGTCAACAACAGGCAGACAAACGAGTGTGTACTTGAACGAAAATTTCGTCGCTCGTCTTCGAATGTTTTCTCCTTTAGAGAACAAATTTGACGGAAAATCTATATATAGCGAGGGTTGAAAATCAGCGAGGACGAAACGAGTCGTATAGCGTTTGGAACTTCATGTGTTTTTTCGTCTGTGAAATTCATTCAATTCCCTCGGGACAATCCCGGTGAAGAATTACTCGTGAATGGAGGAAGCAGCGGCGCAATTGTTTCTCTGTTTTTCGTACGCGCATCGACAACGAAGAATGCGCGATTTACTCGCATACGGCGAAATTATTTACAGCCTTTAATCAACCGGAGAGAAAATTACGAAACTTTCGAGTTCTTCGCAAATATATTCTTCGTTTATTTTCTCTTCCTCTTAACCTCTCTTTGGTAATTTACTTTAAACGAGCTTATTCAATTTTATATTACGCCAGTTTGAAATACGCTCGTTCCACTTTCCTTCTCGCACCCGTCGCATTTCCATCACTTTTCCTCTCTTTTTTTTTTCGCCAACACACACGTATGCATATTATTATTGTGACGGAATTAATAATTCGAAGAGAGTATTTGCAATAATTGAGAGAGCTAACTGGTATAGTCGGCGTGAGGAAAAAACGAGTTTCGAATGTGGGCCATCGACTTTATCCCGCGCTCTATACTTACATTGATTATACACGTACGCGCATTAAAAATGAATATAAAAAAGCGAATTAAAAGTGCGATTACTCTTATTATATAGCTGTGACGAAGTTTCGCGTTTTGTATCGTTCACGCGTTGCAGCCTCTCGAATCGTGGTCAAATTTGGCACGATAATTGCCCTCTTGCTCGTATAATGAGTCCGTAGAAATCGGGTGAGAACGACTCCCGAGTGAAATCGTATAAATTAAAGCGTTCGATTCAAAAGTCGATCGACGGAGCTTGATAAAAAGATATTGTATTAACGAATCGATGAGTCTTGAAAAATAATGGAATTTGTGAAAAGATATTACCGGGAAAACGGGCGAAAATAGAATATTTGTGCTGCCAGTGTTTTTTTCCAATAATCCTTCGACCGATCGACGTTTTCAGATGGATATATTGCTCGCGCTCGGAAGCGTATCCTCCAGGGTATTTTCGTTCTACCGTGAGCCAGAAATTTTCTCCTCTCATAAATATGAGAAGAAACAGGAAATGTGATCACTTTTTATTATTATGGAGATATCGAGTCTTTTTTCCAAGTTTCCGATGAATTTAAAAAATGTCAATTACATCGCGTACAAAGTTTTTTTTTTTCACGAACGTCCCTTGTTACTCTTGAATCCGCTTGCGCTTGTGCCCTAATTGAAATAATCCATTTGTGTCGTGAGCTCAGTAAAAGGGTCTTCAAACTTCCGAGAATATACTTGTTCAGTATTTACATAAACTTTGAGAATATTGCCATGAAGAGCTGATGATCATTGTGACTTTGATCTTAAACAATACCTGAATAAACTCTTGAACTTTTGGCTACAAGATACGAATTATTGTCGAATATATATATATACATTTATTATTAACAAAAATATTCTCTCTCAACACATTGTTTCTATCTATAGTACACTGTTTTAAGGATTTAAGCGCAGGACACAATTCCTGGTTCGAGTTAAAAAATAAATTAAACAACCCAGCCAAATTTGGTTCAACGTCGCGGGGCGAGCCCTTTGGATTCTCGCCATTTATTCGATAATGCACGTTTCGGTGTCAATCGACTTTTTTCTTCTGCATAATGCACCTCGTCATCGTGAATCGTATCGGCCGCTTGCCGAATAGAAAGAGAAGCGCCGTTATTACGAAAATGTAGAAAGCTGCGACGTCGATTGAATAGTAACGAATTACGCTCATGTGCCTGAAAAAAGTAAGTTTGTTCTCAATTTAAAAAAAAAACAAACACAACTTAAACTTATTTATTTTCATAATAAATATTTTTTTTTCGTTTTAAGTCATTTTTTTTCTTTTGTGACGTTTTATATTTATGATATTTTTCAAAGTTTTATTTTTAGCAAAAGGAACAAAAAAGTACGGAGCCAATATTCATACCTCGCTGAATTTTTAAGATGCTCCGCACCGCGATGTTTTGCTACGTGCTCAACCCACCACACAGCCAATTCCCTGGGTCCTATCGGCTGGTCCCTGAGCAAACTGCGTCGTCGTCTCGCTGCCTCTCTGTAAGGATTTTCCCGTCTGGAGGCAACCTCGAGTATCCCTTCACGTAACCCGTTGATCGATAGACTCGAAAGATCCATTACAAGGGCGTATCCGAGCTTTTCTAGTAGAGAAATTGCGTCATGGGTAATGAAAAATTCGAGAGTGAATCCGGGATGACGATATAAGCACTTTTTCATTGACCGAAAAATTGATGGTCTGATTCTTTTGGTTCCACGAGAAAAATTGATACATGGGTTTGTATAAATTGTTTCTTTCCATTATTGCTTCTCACTTCTAATGACTTTTTCTCATTTTCGATATGTTTCAAGGTAGTTTTGTAGAAAAATCGTTTTTTACTTATATAGAATTTAGTTGAAAATTTTCACAAATCTTTTTTTGTTGTATCTGCACACGTAAATTAAATTTTGATAGACTTTACCATGTAGAAACTGTGATATTTATTGTTGAAAATAATAACTTTCTAGTTTCTAATTTTTTAGGAAAAATGTTGACTAAGAGATAATAAAGCTTATTACAATTTTGCACGGCGATTAATAATTTTTATAATTCTCTTCAAAATCGTGAACAAAAGAAGATATACTATTTACAATTGCAATTACAATAAAAAAAATTTCTTCCAAATTGTGTAAATAAAATATACAAAGGTATAAATCTCAAGAAATGAAATTTTACATCCTTGCTCGTGTTATTTCATCATAATTTAATTATTATTTATTAAGATTCAAAAATGAATGAATATCACGTTTTCAAGTGTCCCAGTTTAAATAAAATTTAATTAAATTTTCGGCAATTTTTCTCACAGAACATTGGATAAGTTTAAAATTCAGTAGAAAAGAATTAATTGAAAAAAGTGTGGTAAAAAAAGTTTATCCGTACCGGCTTGAGCGGCGTTTCCATCGTGATCGCAGAATACCGGAAGCACGAGAGTCGGTGATCCGTGATAGGCTGCCTCGTGCAGTGACAGGAGGCCACCGTGTGAAACGAAAGCACGAAGATTTGGATGTCCGAGTAATTCTTGCTGGGGCCACCAGGCTGCGATTCTAACGTTCCCCGGTAAGCCTTCAATGTGTCCACCCTCCCACTTCCACACGACATTGTATGGCAAAGTGGAAAAAGCAGCGACGAACATTTCTCGCAGAGAATCCGGCATCCCCGAAGCCCGAACCGACGAACCCATCGAGACATAAACGAAATCTGTATTCAAATAAAAGTCCATTGTTACACCTTGCACAAAAAAAAATTCGTTATGAGTCTTATCCTTATTTATAAAGTAGAACTGTGTCACGCTTAGAATGAAATAGACCTTCCAAGATTCTGATTGGCTCTCAAAAATTTCTTTTTTTTCGATGGTGATTCCAACCAAATTCATAGTAAACTGAAAGTTTGCACAAAAAGAACTGACAGATTCTCAAAACGTCAATCTTTAACCAAAGTTAGCACGCGCGAAGCGCGTATCGCATTGCCTAGTTCGATAAAAAGTGAAAAAATGTCTTGTGACGTTAACTGTACAATAAAAAAAATTGTACAATTAATTATTTATCTCTATTGCTCAACGTTTTTCTTCAATGGGATTTAATGGGATTTCAAACTTCATTGCAAATAGATAGCTGAAGAGAGTTGTGATAAACTATTCAATTGATTATCAACGATTCATATGGGAGTCGTAAAAACGTAAATTATGTAGATAATTATCGAAATATTTTCAATTTTAATAGCAATATACATGCTTAACTTCACAAAACTGTCAACATCGGCTGACGGTGACAAAGCCGATTGACCAACTTTCCAAGAAATATTTATCTTCTTATACCTTGTTTACTTCAATTTTTTCTCGCATTTCCTTCAATTATTGAAAATATTTAAGAATTAATGACATGGAATATTAATTACAGAATAATCAGAAAATTTTCCTACAAGATACTTAATTGGCTATTGAGTAGCAGCATGACCTCCTTAAAGAAAAAACATATTTTAAAAAATCAATGTTACTGTTTAATGAAAATAAAAAAATAACAAGCATATAATAATCTTTTCGTTATGGCTTGAATTGCATTGATGTATATAAAGAGAAATTTCTATTTTTCTTTTTACCTTTTTTCCAATTTATATTCTAATATCAGGTAAATTTTTAGTATAAGATACATTTTTCATTAAACAAATACAGTCGTTTCTACTCGTTTCTGGCTCGGGCTCCATTGCGGAAAAAAGCAACCTTATGATTGCATAAAAATTTCATGCGTACGGCGCGTCTGTGTCGGAGTACGTAAACCTGTCCTGGTTAAATATTCACGTTTCGTTGAACGTTACATGCCTGACAAAGTGTCCTGTATCTCCGCCAAATTAAATTACGCAAGGTAGCATATTTTAATGAGAATTCATGAAATCCAAAATGTAAGAGTAGAATTTATGAACGCACGCTCCAATTTCCACTCTCTTTTTCCAGAGCAGCAAGATTTAAAATGATAATATCGTTTCATCGATTTCTTATTTATCCGCAACGCTGTGAACACGAAACTTTGAGGAAAAAATTCAACTCGTCTCCACATATTTACGCACTCTCATCTTTCAGAATCCAACAAATTGAAAAATAAATAAAAAGGTGAGAAACGAAATTAGTAAAGAGTTCCTTTGAGGATACTTCGTTTGTGAATAATTTTCTCAAAATTAAGGTGCAATCGCGAATTTGTATTTCGGAATATTTTAAAAGAGAGTTCCCTAAAGAAAATATTATTTCTGCGAATAATTCTTTCAAAGTCAAACGTGCGACCGTGAATTTGTATTTCGGGAAATGATTTGCATAAGAACATTGCAAAAGGTACAATTTATTTCAACTTATTATCAAGCATAAAAGATAACTTAGCACCCAGATAAAAATTTATGCAGGAACATGAAAGTGCAATGGAATTGGTATATTCACCTCGACGCAAAAATGATTCTAAATCAGGACCGAGCGGCATCGCTGGCCGACAGTGGAGACAGGCGACGTTCACCACGTTCGAGAGATACGGAACGGAATCGGCGACAGTATGGTGACTATTTTGCAACGTCAAAGGCACTTCCGAAATCAGATCTCTTACATCGGGCACGTCATCTCCTGTCAACGAAAATTCAATTTTCCTATAAAAATACACGTCAAATATTCATCATTCCGTCGCAAAAAAAGATCACTCGCAGGCTTCTTATTTTATGCTCCAAAGATCTGTACGAGAATATTCTTGCAAATGTATTCAGAGAAACAGAAAAGACAGTTTGACATTTTCTTTACGAAGAATCGCCCTTTTTTACGATTTTTTTTTCTTTTGGTAAATTTGAGAAAAAAGATTATTCAGAGACCTGAATTATTTAGGAAATTGACTAAATTTTACCCAAGTACTTTCTCAACGTTGGTTGTATGTATCCAGTGGTCATGACCCAGTGCATGACCTCGAGTGTCGCAAGACAAGCAGCATTGAGAATTCTTAGAGGAAAGCTCATGTCCTGAGTAAGAGCTTTACCAAAATAAGGCGTTATGGACCAAGGAGCTGGATTCCCCTGTCGAGCTATCGATCCGCTGTACAGAGCTACCTGTTTATTTTTTTAGCAAAAAAAATGGAATAAAAATAAAATAAAAAATAAAAATAAAATAAAAAATAAAAGTATTTTCGTTACAAACGCTTAATTAGGTACTTGCACGAAACGACTTTAAAGATAATTTCTTAAAAAATTTACATAAACGCTCTTCAATGTCAATAATACCGATGTTTCAACCATAATTGCTTTTTATGGTTATTTCTTTCGCACTGACGTGTCATGTTGTATACATCAGAGGCATCGGCTTAATTTTAAAAATAAAATTAAAAAAAATTTTTTCACGCGAGAAAAAAGTTCTTCAAATTTCATCAATCGGCATTTCGGAATAAATTTGAAAAATTGATAATAACTGGCCATTCGAAAATTCATATTTTTATGCTGAGTGGATAATTTTTGGGTTTCCGTTTAATGGCGTCGGTCGATCGATATGGGGACAAATTCAGAATCGAACTCACGCGAGAGTGGAAAGTCTTTCCAACTTGGTAAGGAGAGAAAATTGAGAGGAAGAGGGAGATGGGATCGAAAGTTACGCGAGTTACGTCAGTCAAGTAGCAAATTACAGACTCTTGGCGTTATAACTGCAGGCGGTGCGTCGTCGAAGCCTCGTTGTACACGAATCGTGGTATTACACACTCGTACCACACAACCTTTTATTTTCTTCGATCATTCAAGGTGTATGCACACGACTATAATTTTTTACCGATCTACATTTTAAATGAACTCGAAAGACACATTCTTTCGTATCATTTCAAAATAAGCACATTGAGACATTATTATAATTGATAATCAGAAATCATTTCGAAAAATGACAAATCAAGGTGTCTTTGAAAATCAATATTCTGCCCGATCTGGTGACAGAAGTATTAAGTAAATCGTGAATGCCAGGACACGATTGCCCACTCTGTAACTCTTTTTGGAATTTTCGAGAATCGAATATATTTTGTTTTTTTTTTCGTTTTTAAACTATAGTCTATATGCATAATTTCTACCTATAATCCACTACGAATAATTATTTTTAAAAAATCTGTTATTTTTATAGATTGTTATCATATGAAAAAATATGTTGAATAAAAAATATTTTAAATATATTAAATAAAAAGTATATCATTTTACTTCATATATGTATATACTCTATCTCGTTTACAAATTCTTGTATATAAATTCTAAATTATGAAAAATCATTGAAAAATACGTTTTTAAATGTTTTAACAAAAAATGTCTTGACTCATACTGGAAGAAGATGTTTTTTTAAAATGTTTTTCGTGGTGGTCCTTCGTGTCTGGTCTCGCAATAAAAAATTCTGGCTATACATTGGCGCAGATTAAAAAAAAGCTAATAAAAACGTGTTAAGAATGAATTTATTTGACGAGGTGGTTTTCTCAGCGCTATTTCTGTACTCGTTCGATTCAAGTAGTTTCTTGTTTGCACTCACCGTGTTGAGCATGATCGTCGGCACGTTCTCACCGTGGAGTATACCAATAAGGCACTCGGGATAAGCACCATCGAGAACCGCAATGTCCCATCGGCTTCTCGGATTACCGTAGGGTTTTTTTATACCGGAAACCGAAGTTTCGTCTTGGAGGAGAGCTTCGCAAGCTTCCCAGCCGTATCTCATCGCGTCCCAGGGTGAGAGCGGCAATTCGTTACGGAATCTTGATCCTACCAAATCCCAATCGAACGTGTAATTTCCCACGTAAGCCTGAGAAGAATAATCTTTCAATCAAATTTTTATCGAAATTAAACTTTGGTAACTTGTTTTCAAATTTTGGGAAACTTTTGTTATTAAGGAACATTTTATTAACTTATCGTTAAAGAGAAATTGGAAAAAAAAATCTCGAACTGAAGTGAGTTTTTCATAATCAACTGGTGAAATTTACAATTTTTATTTTTGCATTATTTTATCAATTGTGGTCTTGTTAGATTTAAGGCTAATTATCAGTTTAAGCATACTGGATATTTAATATTTTCTGAATAATTAAAATCGAAAAAAATGTTGGTGAGATCGTTTTAAAATTGTAACTTATTGTCAAAATTGTATATGATTCATAATAAGGCTTTGTTTTTTTTGTATTCAGGGCAGTTATGAACATTTTCCATAAGAAGCAATGTCAAAATTCTGGTAATTGAAAATCTGATGCCTTCTTGCCATTTTTCAAGTCACTCTACTTCACTCTTATAATTCATCGCTTACCACTCTTCAAAAAAATTCAAATTCAAACAAATATTCATTTCGATTATCAAAAAATTTGCGATAAAAACTTTTCTATTTCATATCATAAAACCGCAGTTTTGCATAATTCTCCAAAGTTTAATCTGTACTATTTTCATTCTTACTATCCTACATTAGTTACTTAAACTATTTAAAATCTTTTTCTAAAGTTTACTCAATTTGGACGTTGCTGTGAAAGTCTTTATAATCTCTTAGCGACTATGTGCTAAACTCTTTTTTTTTGCGGAATACTTTTCATTTAAGCTCTTTTTAGAGATTCTCATTTTTGAGAACCACTTCTCTCATTGAAACATCCGAGAGACTCATCTGAATTTTAAACAGCGATAAAAGTTTCTCTCTCTTTCTCTCTCTCTCTTCGACCGAAAAAATATGTATAAGTTTCAATTTCACAGTCAAGGTTAGAAAAACTAGTATGCTAATTTCATTTTATCTCTATTTCTCTAGCTTCAGCACTCTCAAAAAAATGTCAGGTTCAAGAATTTCGAATAAATTAGTCAAAAAATTTCCCATACATGAAAGCAAATGTTTTAAGTGTACAAAAAAAAGAATATCACGGATATTTATTTTTAAAAAATCTCACTGGTAAATTTTTTTTCCGAGGAAATTATCAAAGGTTAAAATTTGGAAAATTTCTCTAAAAAAGTGAAAAAAAATTGGAAATTAGTTACGCACGTAGCCATTAAAAAATTAATGAAGTGCTAATAAAAATAATTTATGATAAAGCTTCGGGGCTCTACATAAAAAATATATGTAAATAACGCAGTACAGATATAAATGGTATAAAGAAAGTAGAATAGAGAACATCAAAAAAATGTATGTATACAGTGATAAATTACAAGAAACAGATCAGACGATAAAATACTCTGAAACGTCTTTCAGTTTCTTATTTAATACTGTGTTTTATCTGAAAAGAAGACATAAACGACACATGTTAACGCCACCCAAGATGTAAGTAGTATATAATTATCCAGTCAAGTAGTTCTATCACCACAGTTACATCCATAAGTTTTTTTTTCAGTTTTTTTATTCTCAGAATATTTTTTCGTATCGAGTGGTTTTCGACCTTAAATTTATTCAGAAAAGTTGTTCTAAATTGGTTCAAGAAACTCTTACTAAATTCAAGGTTGTCCAAGATTATTTTAATGAAACTTAAAAAAAAACTTACTTTCCATTAAAAATATGCACTATTGCAAATATACAAATTCTCAAAAATCTTATTTTTCAATTCATATTCAGGATGACAAATTTACGAATTTCCATACGAAGCAATTCCTATGTTTCAGCAGCTTTGGAGTTTAATACCTGTTGAACTATATCGTATACCAAGAAACCACATCTAAAAATGTATTCTATTCTCATATTTTTATAAATATTACTCATAAATCCATAATTGAAGATATTGTTATTCTGAAAAATATGTTCGTTAAACTGTTTTATAGGATATAAAGTTCGTTAAACTGTTTTATACGATATCACTATTTTTCTGAATTTCGCCAAATTGAGTATAAATTTTATCAAGTAAACATCAGCGTATTACTTAAATTTCATAAAAATTTGACAGTTGCTCTTGTATAATGGTAGAATATACAATATAAGGGTCGAATACCCTCAATAGAAAAAAATTATCAGAATTACTATATGTGGTGTAGAAAAAACCTGTTGAATTTTCGACCCATTACCACATTAGACAAAACAGAACAAAAATGTAATAAAATTAATAAATACCAAATTATTACGAAAAAATTACGATGGCAGATTATACCATATAAGTGACAATTATGCTCATTATTTTAAAATTCAACTTTTTTATAGTTGAATAAAGTATATCTATAGGGTGGGATGTAAAATATTCACATTTAGATCTCTAATATAATCAGTATATAAGATAAAGGTTCCAATAGTTGGACAATTTTCGCCATATTATTTTTAATATTTGAATTATCTTTTTCTCAATAAAATCGTATGGATTATTTTTCCTGTACGAAGAAGTGTATTTTTCATAACGTTAATTTATTGGAATAAAACTCGCTCAACCCTAGAGACAGGGTCGATTTTCTGTCCAACTATTCTACATATTCAAACGTTCAAGTATTTATTTACTAGAAAAATTATTTACAATTATCACATTGAATGAGTTTTGGATCGCTAAAATATCAGACAGTAGTCAAGATGTGAATCAGAAGCAGATTTTGTTGTTTGAATATTAAAAAAAAAAGATAAAGTGAGAAAATCCTTAGCTGTCCAACTGTTGGGACGTTTACGTTTACCTTATTTGTCACTTATAATAGCAACAATACGTTGCTATATATACGTATAATAGCAACATTTGCCATATTTTTTTTCAGAGTACGAGGGGTTCGTTACTAACCTCGAGGATCGATGGTACGAGTTCTCGTAAATCGTTATTGGCTGCAGGGCCGGAAAAAGCGCTAACCAGAGTGACATTGTGTCCCCGGTTCCTGAGGGCGGTACCAAGGGCGACAAACGGCACCGTGTGAGACTTCGTTCCTCCCATCGTCGCTAGGAGCACGTTGTACGCGGTGGACAGTCCCAGGGCATTTCCGACGATAAGCAGGATAAAACAAACGTTCGTACGTCCCGCCATATTTATTTCCATCGTTATTGTTCTTTCAGCACTGGCAAAAAGAGTAATCGAACCCGATTAATGTCGAGTCGAGTTTGCCACAAGTATCGTCCTTTTTTCGGAGCGACCTCTAGCCGGAAGAGTCGAAAAGGGTGAAAATGGGCTCGAAATGGAGATCTCGGTGATACACGTTATCGATCAAGAATGGTTGTAGACGGTTTCGCCTCTCGCGCCAAACTGACACCAGGGAGAAGTAAAATCACTCACTGTTGCTCCTTCGGCTACACAGCCGCGTATATATAGCGTATAAATTACGCGATTCCCCAGTGTTGTCGTTTTTTCTTCTTCTTCTTCGCCCTCTCCTATACTGTTCTTCATTCTACCCGAATGGAAGCTTCTCGGCATTGGCGCAAAGAGTCCTCGGCGGATCTTCCATTTACCGAATCTCCGAACGTCGCGTCACGCGCGCTTGCCATTTTTCCAGTTTTCCAAATCTTTTTTTCCTCTCTTATCTCCTTGGCACGATTTTCATTCAAATTAACGCCGAAGGGCCACGTCGCTCATCCCGCTCGCGATAACAGTCTTCTTTTATCATTCCTCGACGGACCATGACCAATTTGACGAATTCTCTCCACTCGCATGACTTCTTCCAACAGTTCTTCACTCGCGACAACTATTTCGACTCGCTCGACATCGCGTACGCCCTGCTTCTTCGTCTCTCTATTTTATTTCTCTCGGAAAGTGTCGCATTATTCTTTATTCTCGCCGCTTTCATTTGATTTCCTCTCAACGAAGCTCCTCGCCATTCCGACAAGGTACACGTTGAATACAATGTGTCTCATGTCGCTTCGATTCAATCGCCCTTATTTCGTTTTTTTTTTATATGTCTATTTTATTTTACTCTTTTCCCGTGCATTTGTGAAAATGCGGACGACGGGGAATATAAGTTTTCCGAAGCGCGACTCTTGAACGGCGAACCCGTACGAAACTATTACGAGGCACGTCTATAGATTCTCGCCGTGAACTTTCACCAATAACATCTCGACGGGAGCGATGCGCCGACCCGCGATCTCATTCAGCCACATACCGAGAGAGCCGGCGAGAAAATCGATTCCGCGTCTCTCTATTCCTTTTTTTTTATCTTTGCTTATATTTATCCCCTTTCTTCGATCTCCTTTTATTCCCGTCACAGTACCGATTCTTCTTTCGCTCAGCCCGAACGCGTATTTCGCTCTTTGAGCGAAAATCCTCTTACACTCTGCACTGGAAAATCCGCGAATATTATATTTTTCACATGATTTTATTTTTTTTAAATATTTACCGTTTTTAATACGTCGTTTTTTGTGAACTTTTCAACGTTTATCCGTAGATGAGCGCTTTCTAAATAATTCGAAGAATTCGAAACTTGCGAGTTCCCGGGATAGTTTGGATCTCGCGATATATTGTTTTATACACCGTCGACGCAGGGAATATATTCAAGATTTATCGAATTTTTCAGAGACGTAGGTGAACGTAGAGTCGGCGCGAGGTTGGCGAGCGAAGGAATAAGTTCGAATATCGCGGCGAGCGTGAAAGTTTGACTGACCGGTGCTGGCTATACGGGTTTAATGATCAGCTGAGAACCAAGAGAGAGAGTTTACTCCCACCTCTTTCAGGGTGGTTGGTCTGAAACTCTCTTCGCCGTGGACACGCACACACCGAGAGGTAAAAGACTCTCGGCTCCCCGTGCAGCGCGATGTTTTATTAACAGTGAAAGAGATTTTCGTTCCATCGCCACCTGCGGAAATTGTGGTCGCAAATACCAAACGTCGCCATTTATTTTCTACCGCTGCCTCCGTTTTTTCGTGTAACGGGACGAGGAGAGAGAAAAGTGCGAGAGCCTCGGATAGAAAGTGCGCAAACATATCGTTTTCGTTAACGAATTTTCGAGACGGAATATATCGTTCCGAGTTTCACCTTCCGCTCGCTCGACTTTTATTTTATATATTTTTTTCCCCTCTTTCCTTCCTTCGCTCTTTCGTTTTTCAGCGCAATTGTTCGGAAGCGCTCCTCGCGGAAAATTAGCTGCCTCTTAATTGGACGCGATAAGATGAAAGCCTACACGAGATATATGATATTCCGAGCGCAATTAAGCCCGCGTAAAACAGCGGAATAAAATCTCTGAGCGCGCGCGCATCTCATTTTCTCATCTCCGGTATTTTGTCTCGGCCTTTTACTTATTACAATTTCTTTACGCTGTATATTCATTTGCGGCCTGCCGGATTCCGGAGCCACTGTTTTGAAGACTCGCTCTCGTTGCTTCCCACTTCGTTTCGTTGATTGACAAAGGACTTTCTAACTCGGGCTCCTCACTTTTACTCTGCCCATTATTTTTCTTAAACTCCAATCTTGAGCAAATATCGTAAAATGGAAAAATGACTATTTTTTTTCACTTCTCGTCGAGCAAATACAAGCTCGTAACCTGAATATTAATTCTAATTATACTCGACGGAAATCGTTGCCTATACGGTTTCTCCGCTTTACGGAGAAGAAAAATATTTTTCGCGCGTGTACGTATATACGTGTGCGAGAAAAATTATGTATATCTCGAGGAGGTTCTCGGTATTTTCACGTCCACTCGACCGGGAGTCTATTTGCTTCGTAACCTTGGGAACGAGTTCGCGAAAAATTATCATAAGAAAACAATCGATAGATCAAAGTCGTTCCCTGCTGGATCAAACGTGAGCCGAGCTTCGCTCTCTCGAAGCTCAACCCTCTCAGGACCCCTCGAACCATTTGGATTATTCATGCACTGCAGTTATGAGAGTCTTCGAGACTAGAGTATTCCAAGTCTCGAGGCAACTTTTGTCAAACTCGGCGCATTTTCGGAATCCAATGGCTTCCGAGATTACACGGATTACGGCGAAGAGTGCACGGATTTGCTCAAGTTTCCCAAATGACAAGTTTTAGTGTGATTGGAGAATTGAAGCAACATTCGCTGAGAATACGAAATGTACTTATCCAATCTGTGCGGTTCTGTATAGAGGAAGGGGGGGGGCAAAATGGGCCCCTTAAGAAACAAATACTTGAAACCTCAGTTTTTTTAACTCGTTTCACTTATTTTTAGTCCCTTGTCAAATATTTGGTATTGATTTGCTGTGTCTACTATAAATAAAAAATAGAAAAATGTGGGACAAAATGCCTCTCCCCTTCCAAAAAAAATTTATAATCTGAGTTTTTTTACTCGTATCATATTTTTGAGTTTTTTTTGCTATGTATTTAGTATAAAAATGCACCAACAGTTAATGATAAAATTTTTGGGCAAAACGGACTTTTTAGAAACTTGAATCAAATTTTTTTATTATTTTTCTGTTCAATACCATTTCTACTTGACAAAAATTTTAAAAGCCCATTTTCTTCGAATAAAATATTTGTAGGTTTTTAAAAATCTAGTGAGCCCATTTCACCCTCAAACACTTTGCGCATTAAAAATTTTACGGGCTCATTTTGCATCCAAATATTTTTAGGTTTTGGAAATTTCAGGTGGTCCATTTTGCCCCCCACCCCATATTTGTGACATATTTTTAGCACAGCCAGAGAATTTTTACAACAATTTATATTTTATTGAAAAAATAACAAAAGGTAAAGTGCAATGAAAATTATTAAAAATTTGCAGTTAGTTTTAAACAATAATAATTGTTAGTTATTCTAGAATTCAGTGAAAAATTAAACTGGTTCAAAAAAATCAACTAAATATTTGTTTTTGTGAGTTTTTACAAAATTCAACTTTAACCTTGAATAGCTTTTAAAAGAGGCGAGTTATATTGAAAAACTAAGAATATTAAAAATTAGATTAAAGACTAAGGACTACTAAAAATTTGCAGTCAGTATTGAACAATAATAATCAGCTATTCTAGAATTCAGTCAAAACAATGAACCGGTTCAAAAAAATCAATTATTTACTTTTGTTAAATTTTGTATTTTTTTATAAAATTCAACTTTAACCTTGTGGATAACTTTTAAAAAAGGCAATTTATATTGAAAAATTACAATACATCTTTTTTGCAGAACATTACATTTTTTATATAAATATGTATGGTGCATTCATGAACGTAAATTGAGCTATAAAATCCAGAACGAAATAAAAAATTGTCCATTGTTTTTAAATGAGAAATGAGAATCTGCATTTTGGAAGCAAGTATATATACAAGGTCGATTTTTTTGGACCAGAGTTTAATTAAAATTTCTGAAATAGCTCGAGAAGAGAAATTCTTCGGGATAAAATTAAAAACGTTTAGCGGCTTTAAACAATAACGAGTAAAAAAATTGCAAAAAATATGACAGTAATTTTCATTAGTCGCAGTGACAAAGACGATTAACAGTGAAATTTTCGAGAATTCTTTGTAAAACGGTACCTTTATAGTCGGGGTAAGGGACAAAAGGCATCGGAGAGGAAATTGTGAATGTAGAACGATGAGCTCGAGAGACTCTCGATGTTTCACAAGACATCCTTTTCCCTCGTTTTTTTACTCTTCCCTCTCTTTCTCTCAACTGTTACTGCATTGTCGAGGAAGCAGTCACCGCCGTGTTTGCCGGTGATCCCCGTTATTTTTCGCTCCAACGGATACCCGCGGATAAGGAATTTCTTCGCGAGATCCAATATCGCTTGGAAGCTGTTCAAGTCTCCGCTCTCATTCAATCTTTTCCAACAATTTCCATATTTTGTCACCTTCATTTTCATAAGTTAATTATTACCAATCCAATACCCGCGTAATTAACACTAATTATAAATTGTCTCGTACTTTTTATATCCATTAACAAATTTCCTTCTACAATATCGTACTTTCATAGACTTTGTGTTTCGCCTTGGTATAATTTTTACTGTTTCTTTGAAAATTAAAAAGGTGTCAAGTTTAAATCGACAATGATGTAAAATTTACGAAGATTGTATACATGTGTTATTAAATAACATATCTAAATGTCGTTTAGGGGATGTTATTAATTTTGTGTGT
Source organism: Cremastinae sp. A BG-2022a (assembly GCA_030522545.1). Lineage (NCBI taxonomy): Eukaryota > Metazoa > Arthropoda > Insecta > Hymenoptera > Ichneumonidae > Cremastinae sp. A BG-2022a. The sequence continues at coordinate 21,896 of JAPYYW010000870.1, forward strand.
ATAATTTTTAACAAATTGCACATTTTATATAAGAAAATTGATACAATATAATGCATATAATATTATTGTCAATAAAAAAAATGATGCTCACTATACTAAACAAATCACATATGGGTAATAATATGTACTGAATATCGTAGAATTTTTGAAAGCTTTTAGAAAGCACATTTTCTTAATAAACTTCGCATTGATTTTTTGTAACGAAAAATTCGAACACATATTTATTTATGGATATTATCTTGTGAAAAATTAATTTATAGTGTGATTACTTATAATACGCATTATTAATAATAATTAATATATCTTACCATTGGCATGATTTTTTATTAAAATACTATTGCTGATGCGATACAAAAAAATTAAATCTTTGTCAGCATTATTAATTTTATTTCGTGAAATTTGGTCTTGTCGAGTTTGCACAAAACAAAGTTACCCCGATAAATTTAATAATATACATAAATAAAAATATTTTATTCAGTTAAAGGTAGATCTTCCATTGATATCAACATCGTTACATACCATTTTATACTTTTTAACAGGATGGTATACAGACTCATCATTCTCAAATTCACTTTATGTCAATTTAGAAATTCTGATTAATCAATTTTATTATTTTATAAAGGTAGTACAACCGCCACAGTTAGTTCAAAAGTTTGCTATACGTGTAAACTAAGTGCAAAATCATTACTTGAATTTTTTAAAGACATAATATTTTTAAGGATCATATTAACATGCGTGTAAAATAAAAATAAAGACTTTACTATGTAGTAATAATCGAGACATCAATTTTAAAACATTGCAATTTTTAACATGGGCTCTTATGGGAGATTAAAAGAGCGACAATTTTCAACAATTTATGTATCGATTTTTAGATGATAAATAAGCTTCGTAAAATTTTACGCACACGTTTGAGACTCTAAAATTGTTTTGATGGACGATGCAATGTGCTCTCGACTCGTCACGATCGATCGTGCAACACGAGGTCCGCGCGCAAGACACTCCAAATAAAAGTGAGATCGCCAGGTTCGCGCACACGACGAATTACGGGGACAGGCCAGCTCGTTTATAGCTCGATTCGAATTTGGAACGCGCGTACGTATTGTAAACGAGGCTTCACACCATAAACACGCGAATATAGTTAACTCGTCCGAAGCGCCATAAATCGCTCAGCCTTATACGAGAATCGGAATTGGAATTTAAAAATCGCGTGCGAGCATCCATACGAAACTTCGATTTTTCCCTCCTTTCTCATTATATTCTCTGATCTGCGCAACCAACATTTTCCAATTCTGGTGTATAATTCAAACAATAATTTATAGATTTGATTTATACATTTGTATAAATAAAAATTATGCGAAAAAATCATTTTTTTCGATCGATAAATTAAAAAAAAATGATTTATTGACTACTCGTCGCTTGCTCCGTTTAACCCGTGAAGATTACGATCTTGATAAAGTGATTGGTGCGAGGAATAATTGGATAAACTGTTTATGTCGAAAGACTCGAGACATAATACGAGGAAGCACGAGATCAATAAACGTTTCACGCGATTTCACTTTCCCTGACGCGCGTTCTTTCCAGAAGCGGACTCTCGGCCCTCGGCTGAAGAACGTCCGAGCGCGTGTGCGAGCTATTTTTTTCCTCGTAAACAGTTCTAAGACTCAAATACGGTAATTTGTCACATAACACGGGCGTTACGAATCGGAGTCGTTCGTTTTATTACGTCGTGTACGAGTATAATAAATACCTGAGCGTTCGAAAGAACAAACTCGCTCATTGAAGGTTCGCGCTTGATTCTTTCTCGTCAGTTTAAAACGCGTTCAAGACGAACGGACGCACGTTGTGTGCGTTCGCGAGGCAATATTAACGATATTTTATTGCTTGCCCGCAGAGTCGTTAAATCTTCTCGATCACGAGAGAAATGACAATGAAAGATTTTTGCTCAATAGCAAATTCTGACGAAAGAGGGTGTCGATAGGACTCGCTTTGCGCAAACATTTTTTTTAAAGACGTATTAAAATGTATGTAAAACATTTTACGAAGCTCTGTACCATCTAGGAATCCAGACATGAATTGTTGAAAATTGTCCCATAAGAGCCCATCCTAAAAGCTGACATTAAAAATAATAATATCTTGATTATTACGCAGTAAAGCCTCTTTAAATTTTTTAAGTATTTTCATTCAATGCTAAAAATATCTGTATAAATTTGCGGAAATCCTGCCTCGAAAAATTTCAAGCTATAATTTTCCTTAAAGTGATGTCGCAGATCCCACAGTCACTTGGAAAATGCGATTGCTTTAAACATTTTTAATTCTTTGTCGATAAAAATAATATTTGTTCAGCCCACGCAGGTTAGTGGCAAAAATACACTGATCTTTGGATTTTTATGAAATATCAATAATTTGCATGTTTGAGCAAATTACGTTTTGTAGCTGTCTCTCTCGTAGTCGCGTGTCACGTGGTACATATCTACGGCATCACCTTAAACTGTCCTACGATGCCTAATATCTGCTATACAAACTTAATTTTGCTATACTCTAAAATATTTTCAAAATCAATATAATTGTTTGCTTGCACATAATTAAAATTTAGGTATTTAAAATTATATTCGAAAAAGGAATTGAAAAACTTCTAAATAAAAAAGCTTTGATGAATGTGCGGTTTTTTCGAAGTGCCTGACCTAATATCTCGAATTCGTTTAACCGATTACCTTCAAATTTGCTACGAGCCTTCAACGTATGATTTTCTATAGACTCTACTATACGTTGGTGGTAAAATTGTTTTATTTTCTATTTTTAAAAAATGAAAAACTTTACAAAAGAGATTTTTCCTGCAATAAAAAGATTCTATACCGAGAAAAATTTGTTGTTGACATGACCAAATAGAATTCGGTTCATTATAATGTCAATTTAGTTATTTCAATCATTTATTTTATCAGGTAAAATAAACATGTATTTTCTCCATATAATTTCAATTGAAATAACAAAATTCCAATAAACCGAATTACATTTCGTTATTCCAATAAAATTACCGATTAAACTAAACGTAAAATTGTCAGATTCAATTTGTTGAAAATTATTTTTCGATGCATGAACCTTCTTTAACGTTATATTAATTCGTTCAAAAATTTCAGAAGATTTCAACATTAAAAAAATTAAATATATAGACTGCCAAGTGGTAAAACCTTCCCAAATGTGACATATTTTAATATCATGTTATGGAAGGTTCTGAAAATTGTTAAAGAAAGTGTCTTTAAAATGTTTACATGCAAGAACTAAATAAATAATATGCCACTGGACCAATTAGGACGAGATTAACTTCTCTTTCTAGTGGAATAAATATATTATATATTTGCTTCATTAACGATACAATCATTTATAAATATTTATTTATATACATATACCTATGTAAATTTCGAATTTATTCGAATTCAATTATTCTTCGGGTTTAGTGAACGATGAGAAAAATGAATGAAAAAATTGGGTAAACGTACGAATCGGAATCAAATGAACCGGCGCATAATTTATCGATTTATTCCTGCAAATCCGTTTTGTTCAATCTTCGTCGAAAGGCATTATCAGAACTTTTCTTTTATGGAATGGCAGTTCATGAATCTATTATTATTTATATAGCTCCGATACTCTTCTTTTCCGCGAACAATTTCGACGAGTGATCTCTCTCTTTCCCTTTTTATGCATGTATATTCTGTTCGTACGATAAATAAAAGTAAATTACGTGTGAAATGGAAAGAGAAATAGTCTGAATAATGTGAGGTTTGATAAACTTCTTTCGTAAACCACGATCATCGCGTTGGCGCGTATCAAAATGTTTTCTCTGCGTAAACGATCAAGTTCCAAGGATTCACCAAATTTCGAGCTTTTTATTTGAACTCTTTGACAGAGGTAGGAATTAGTTTTCATCTGTCTGACGAATCGGTAACGTGTATTTTGCTATAATTAGTAAGCCTCTTTTTGCGACTCGTGATATCAAAGCCTGCCAATTAGCATTTCTCGAATTTTCGACACACATCAGAGCCGTCTGATGAATTTAACGTTCATCTATAACACTGGAAATAACGTTTAACTGGCGGTTTTATGTTTTCTTACCGCTATTTGCAGAAATTTATCAATGGGGAACCGCTCGGAACACATGTCGAACACGAATAATGAACGATGTACAAAGTTTTCGGTGACACGCCAGTGATAATCGAGTTAATAATAAAACAAGTCTGTGACCCTCGCCATTCTCCCTCTATCCCTTGGAGCGTGAAGTCACCGTTATCAACCTTCCGGAAAATTGATAAAATCCTATCAGAAATAAAGTTTGAAATTTGATTTTTCTTTCGCGATAATAGAAAAATATTTACGAGCAAAAATACATGCACATGTCCTAAATACGATATGGATATTCATCATCATTTGTATCTTCGTGTCAAAAATATGTAACCCTTCGGGTCGAACAATACATATACAGTGAATTGGGGCAGAAATTTATCGTGATAGCTATATGTATACTTTTGTAGGAGCATCTTCAGCTACGCTCGAAAGCAACGACGACAGTTTCAAACTTTTTCAAACATTGTTAAATAACATGAAATGCTGAGGGTCACGTACCTGTGTTCGTATTTATTTGCGAAGTTCGATGTTAATCCCCAAACCACATTTATCACGTTAATTAATCTCGTTTTGAAACTTTTCCTCGTTTACGCTAAATAACGCGGGCTCTACAGACGAATTTTTAGGTACTCGCTGCGTTGACCCATGCATATACAGAGATGTACGACGAGCTCGCACAATAATGGCATACGCGAAAAAAAATGGCTAAAAAATTAATTCTTCGTCATGGTCATCATCGCCGTGGCTTCGCTCTGTCCTGGACGCTCGTTCGAGCTTCTGATGCCGAAGATTTTTTTCAACGACTTCGGAAACTGGGGATTCAGGCCTGCGTATATTATCGGATTGTAGCACGTCGACGACTTGGCCAGGAGACTCGGCAGCACCGCAATTTGCGCCGGTGGCGATATCTGCAATTCAGAGACACATTTTTTCGCCATCTCGTTTATACGTTACAAAGATAAAAGGAAGTCTGTCGGGATGATTCTCGAACGAGATCCAATTTGTAAACACGCCGATTTTTAAATTTGCATCGATCGATTTCGCGCACGTCCACGGCCACACGTTCTCTCCTAAGGGTGTTCTACCCTTAATTCATCTATTTAATCGGTTTATTAATGAGATTGATATACACTTTCATGGTATTTTATAGTTTCTCAAAAATATTCATGTTAATGATGTTAAGGATGTTATTGTATTCTAAATCGAAAATGATGAAAAAATTTTGAAAATTTTACATAATATTAAGTAACATCTCTAAAAGGTTGTGTAAAAATATCACGACGATTAGGAAGCTCCTCATTAACATATTAATTTTTGAAAATGGTTATTTTTTTGTATCTTCCCATACGAGTACGTGTTTAAAGTTGCAATTTTGTATGATAAATATCTCAGTAACGAGCTTCCTAATTTAAGTTAAATTTTGCACTGATTTTTGTATAACATTAAAAAAGCTTCATATAATTTTTCAAAATAATGTATCATTTTTTTGTGCAGTTACATAGAGAGTAGACCTGCCATTGGATGACCATGAATTTCAAATATGTTTTTTCTTCAGTTGATTAGCAGCAACTTTTCTTAATAAATGTGTACTCTCAAACGACTTCGTATGGGGGAGAAAAATGTCAAACTTTCGATTTTTCGCCCTAAAGACTCAACACCCTTAAGTACATTTTTAAATGTATTTTTACAAATAGTATTTTCCAAATATTGAAAAATGAAAAAAATGTAGTAAAATGTTTTCAAATTTGTAACTTATCATCAAAACCGGAAATCAAACGTACAAAATAAATTTGACAATAACGTCAGCTCTTTGTTTATTTTCAGGGAAAATATATAAACTTTTCATAAGAAACTATGTTTATTTGGATATGTAAAGATCATTTGAAGAAAAATAAAGAGACTGTAAAAATTTAGCAGAGTTTTTCATTTCCGACATTATGCTCTTCCATCACCATAGAAATTCTGATTATGTGAGAAATTAATATGCATTCAGTAATAATATACATATACGCGTCCATCCATCTAATCAAAGTTTACTATTGCCCCCGCCGTCACAGGGGATTCGATTCTCATTTACACAGAAAAAAGAGATGCGACACGCGAATTGCATTGTTCGCATTTGTGAGGCTTATATTCATATAACATTGAAAAGAGAGAATTCATTCTTCCGACCATTGGTGAATAAAATTCCATTCAATTTTTTTAACGAGGTTCTGCGTCGATATAATTGTCACGATAAATGAAAAAAATAAGAACTAATTGATTGTTAAGTAGAAAATAAGTATTATTTTTAACTATGGTCATTAAACAATGACCAATCGAGCTTTAATTACAATTAAAATAGCATTTAATGCGTGAATGAAGAACACGAGACAATCTGGTCTCGGATATTTAAAAAAATCGTATCTATTGAGGAAGTTCTACTCCCAACAGTAAAAATTTTAATGAAATTTATATTTAAATTAAAAACCTTAAATCCCCATAACTGTTTACGAGGGTTCAAAGTTTTTTATTTTTTATATCTGTCATTACAGCCATCTGTTCTCCCCCTCTACATCCCCTTTCTCCCGCTTGGAATCATAAAATGAACCTTAATCAAATTCACTGTTTTTTTCATACTTTGGCAACAGTTTGGAAATTTTGATGATTTTTCATGAAAAACATAATGATTTTTATTACAAAATGATCAGCATTCCTATCTTTTGTGCTAAAAATCTTCAAATTTTCGAAAGTGTACGATATATAAAGTATAGTAATTTTTTGTATAAAATTCTCTCTGTATTTAGTTTCAAAATAACGTGAAATAAAATGAAGGGCATGTACAGCAAATTTTGTAAATTGATTCAAAATTTTATTTTCGTTTGATCATTGGATAATTTATTGATTTTTCTAATTTATGCAATAGACTGTACGGTGGGGACACCCTTAATTGAATAACGTCTAAACAACGAATAGTTCTGTCACTCACGTAGAAATATTGGGCCGCAATGGCCAGTGCCGCGTACGGTGTCCAGGCGATCAAAAATGCAACGATCATCAGGGACACCATTTTTGTAACTTTCACTTCTCTCCTTCCTCGCGCACCTGAAATCCAAATATTTATGATTCTGTAACGACGATACGTCCTCAAATAGGCTCACATTGAAAAAAATTTTTAATTTTGGTCAATTTGAAACGTTTGTTTTGATCCTTTTTCATGCAAATCGTGCATTTTTTATTTCGCAAGAGATATCTTCACTTTCAAAATGGAGGAAAACAAGCGATTATGTTTCTACGTATGGAAAAGAAAAACTCGATTCGTGTTACTTTCTCTTACCTGTTCGCCTCTTGACCTTCCTCAACGTGTGTATTATGGCGAAATAGCTCGTACTAATGACAATAACCGGTATTACGAGACCGAATGCAAATAGATATGTAATATAGCTGTCGCTCATCGTTTCAGGATCGTGAACTTCCCACGAGACGCTGCAAGAGACGTTTCCTGCCTCGGGACCGTAACTTCCCCAACCGAAGAGTGGTGGCACCGACAAACAGAGGGCATAAATCCACACGCAACCGGCTACCCAAAGCGCGTATCTACGAAAAGAGAAATCTCCATGAAGGAATTACGCTAACGCCGTTGTTGCTGATAAATATGTCACGTCGACACTTTTATTTATAAAAAATAATATTTAAATGAGAATTGAGTCTAATCAAATTCTATTACTTTCAAAACTTCTCATCAGCATATCAAGGTGATTCTGAAGAAACAAAACAGAAAATTGGAGGGCGCGACATACGCTATATATTTATTTAAAAATTAAATGAAGTATCTATAATGTTATATAAAGATCCATGAAAAATTTCAACAAGTATCATAATCTAGAAGTTAAAATATTTAAGGTTGAATATCGTAATACTTAACACGTACTCATGTGGAAGAGCACAAAAAATTGTGATTTTTAATAATAAATATCTTGACTTTTACGTGGTTTAATTAAAATTTGATTCTCGCACAGTTAGATCACATCCAAGAGATTTCCACCTTTGCACAGATTTTAAGAAAACCTGATGTCAACATTCATTTTTCACGAGAAATACCTTAAGTATGGTGATAAACAAACTAAGATGTTTGCACGTAACTGATGTGGGCAGATCGCGTTGGTTGAAGTTCTCATACTAGTTTAAAACTTTTTAACTAATTAAAATTTTTTAAATGTCATATACTCTCTCCTATTCCTGTTTTTCAGAATATATTTCAATTAATTTACTTTTAATACAATTGAATGCTCGTTCAATTTAAAAAATATTTCTTTTGCAGTATGTTTATTGTACTTTACTTATTTTTCTTTCCTAAAAACTTTGGCAATGATCCCAGTGTAATAGATGCAGTCATCCTTAATTTATTGATGGACGTTGTTTGGGAAAAAACAGCGCATTCTTCGTTGAAGGGGAGGAAGAGAAAGGAATGAAAGTTTGAAACTAGCTCTCGTATAGTAGATAAGTGATCGTTATAGAGTAAAGGGTCATCAATAAATCTTCTATCATTACGAAATATCCGATGACATGTTCGATAAAATAGTGAAGTACACTTGGCATTGCCAATGTGGAAAGAAAGGGATAAGAGGCCGGAAGATGGAAAGAGGCAAAGAGGGAAAACACCAGAGTTTACGACTGCAACTGAACCAGCCAGAGAGTTGAAATCGTAGGAACTTTTTGGCCAATGCAAAAGTTCGTATTAGTCGAGTTGTTAGGAATCTCGACAGAAAGTTCAACGGATGCGAGACTGAAGGGACGGAAGAAGGAATCATATTTGTTGACGAAGGACGATAGAATTGTGTAAAATCAAGCGGAATGTCATCCTGATACTGGCTTTTAAAGTGGCTCATCAGTGACAATGCTAGTCAAAATAGTGACGAAATAGTGAGCAATGTTAAAATCGAAATTTTCAAATGGTTCGTTTACAAAAATTTGTTCGGCAACCGACCCTGAATTTTTGACATATTGTTTTTTATACCTCAAATAATAACCTCTCCAAATTTCATCAAAATCTCTCGTTTTCTAAAACTCACTGATGAGCCAACTTAGCTTTGCAATTCCGCATCTTAAAAGACATCCAAACCTTGAAAAATGCAACTTGTTAAGTCGCGCAGCATTTTTTGCGTCCATTAAACATAGATTCCCTTTTTCTCTTTCTCTTTTCAGAATAATTTTTTAAATTGCAAATTGTCAAGAAATTCCAATAAATTCAACAATTTCAATAGATTCAATAAAATTTCGTGATAAAAAATGCGAATGATTGTATTGATTTTGGTCGGTGGTAACACGTGTTGTGGCATATCGTAACATATGTTTTCCAAACTCTGACGAAATCGAGGTTACAAGGTTATTGTTGAGGAAAAGTTAGGGGGATGAAAAATTGAAATTTTCCCCTGGCTCCATTCCAGTTCGTGTCAATGGTGCTTTAATTATTCTGTGTCAAAAAATAGGAGCCTTCGTCGAAACATTTTCTTCTTGTCGATTGCTTTCTCGTGTTCGTGCTAAATTGAAACATCGGAATTGATTTAAAAGTGCAACAAAAAAAAAGAGATTGAAATTTACTTAAAATTATTAAACGCGCAACGTTATATCGGAACTGGCAAAGTTTATCTTTAACCATAATTTCCGGGGTGCAAGAGAAAAATACAGTATAAAAAACGCTCTGAAGGACAATATAGAGTGGGTTTCATCAAAAACAATTAAACGTGTTACACAGGGTCCCTGCTTTTGACTTAATAATTCCATCCTGATCGTTCAATCAAGTCGGAAATTAATCTTTAACTTCCGTCGATCCATAGCCCCAAGGCATAAACTCCCTTCTCTTTTTAATTCCACTTTTCCATTAAATCGCCAAACACTCTCGTACTTGTATTTTTTTTTACGAACACAATTAACGATTCGTAAAATAATATATCGGTGATCGCATTATGAAATATATAGAGAAAAATCATTATCTCTATTTTTTTCTCGATAGATAAGAAAAAATTAGATTTGAAATTTGGATAATTAGATCGCGTATTAATGAGTACATTACCGAATTTTATTATCTCGTTATTTTGGTTGTCGCATCGAGTAGCGCTCGTAAATAATAACCGGAAAAAGCGATAATGAGGCTTTCCGACCGGATCGAAATTTTGTATCGGATCGCGGCCAAAGTTGAGTCGAATTTCAGGCTCGGGATAGCGGAGCTCAAACTGATTATCGTTAATTGAAAAGAATGGATTAAAAAGAAAGAACATTTTTCCGTATTATACAAAAAAAAACGATCCAGCGAGAAAATTGAGCAAATATAATACGAAATATATAAAAACATTGCTTTCTACGTTCCACGAAATTAGAGAACAAAGGTGTCCACCGAAGATTTCACGATTCGTGTCCGCTTTTCAAAGCGTCGTATCGAGTGAAAGTTTGAAAGGCGTCGGCTTTCTATCGTTTTTATTCCATTCATTCGTCAGTCGAGAAAACTTCAAAGCTCGATGGAGCATAAAAATGGTCGTACCGTGAGACGAGATAAGAAAAAAAAACGAATTCGGAGTCGATTTCGGCCAAAACTGTGAAAAAGTTTCATGAAGTTTTTTTTCGTCTCCTTCTTCGCCTCGTCGTCAGTTGATTCCCAGGGGGGAAAATACGGCTCGATGAAAGAGGTGGATCAAACGATAATTAAAATACAAGAAGGAAAAAAAAAGAAGAGGGATCGTTGGAAGGACAAGAGCTGCTGGCTCACGATGAATGGAATAAAAAGTTTTTCAAGGAAAAAATATAACGTTGTCATCTTTGGAACGAAAAGTTTCATTGTCCAACGTTTGCGCTTCGCACAGCATGGCAATGGCTCCGAGATCTCGGAGTAGCTAAGAATTTCATTAATAACGGATCTTCGGATGGAAGAACCCATTTAACCCCTCCCTTTCGTATCTACATGTATAATTGACAAATAAATTAAGTACATTGAACGTTTCTACCCATTGAAAATCGACGAACTCCCGGTCGACTGATGAACAGAAAAGCGTCGCGATAATGAAGAAAATTCCTCGTAGCTTCTAATCCCTATTTAATTAAAGGCCTCAATCTCTTAAACTCAAACAGAAATCGAGTACGTGAGAGGGATCTCTCGAAAATTTCGACTGCACGATTTTACTCATGATTCCCACATCTCTTTGATTCCATGCTCTTTTGACCCGTCATTTTTTTCTACCATTATTCAAAATTGTTGAAATTTCGAATTATTTAATGAAGTTTTAATTCTGGATTTGGATTAAAAGTTAATTGAATTGAATTATTGACAATGATGTAATAATTGACTAATCTAATTATTATAATTATTGAACCTCAGAAGATTCTCTCTCGAATAGACGTCTCAATAAATATTTTTGGCCATAAAATAAGATTTAAGAAATAAAATCAAAATTGTTAAATCGTTCGATTAATGAAAACGTGCAATAAAATCACAAAAGTTGTAGTTAGAGTTAAAAAATTTATTGAAAAATGTAGTTGTTGCATTACTAAAGTACAACGGAGAGCAGAAAACAATTTTTTTTTCAATTTTTGTTCATCATTTTTTCGTAGAATCAAGCATTACGCAAAAATAACTGAGACATTTTTATAATTTCTTTCCCGTACCATCTCATACGATCTTTTCAAAACATGTAAAATTTATGAAATAACTGACAAAAAAATTCTACGAGCCATACTAAAAGTTGTTCCAACAACTAACTCACGAGAATAAGTATTGTTTTTGATACTTTTTAATAAAAAAAATTAAAAATCAATGAAAATATTCATTATCGTTCCATTACACATAAAAAATTGAAACAATAGCTGAAATGAAAAATAAAACATAATGACAAAATATATTTAATTAATTGTAATCTAGTTATCGTAATTAATCACTTTGCCAGATTAAACAGATGTTTTTCTTTAAAACAAGTTCGATTGAACTAGCACAGTTTACCATCGATCACAATGAATTTATGATGAAGCCAATAAAATTGTTTCCCCGACGTATAGAAATGCGAAAAAAGTGCTGATATCAGATTTTTAGTTAATATATTCAGACTCATGCGAGCGTAATAACTGGCATACCTTTAATTGGGAATATTTTCAGGAAAAGGACGTATTATCATTCAGAAAATTTTAACGTGATATTCAGCGTGTAATTAATCAAAACCTCATGAGACCGGTGATTAAAATATTAAAGGTAAAACATTTATTGAAAAGGTAATGAAAACCACCCTCACGTATACCCTTGTCGCGTATGCTTATTAACGAATCGCTTGATTAAAGAGAGGAAGGAATATTTTTTATCGGTGAAACGTGAATGAGGCAAAAACACCTGTTCGTGTGCACAATCGTTCAAACCACCATGTAATTACGTGTTGAATTACGAACCTTATTGAAAACGAGTTCATAGGATGGGTGACCAGCAACCATCTTTCCACAGCCATCGCCGTTAAATTTCCGATGCTGGCCAGACCTACCGTTGACATAAAAAATGCGTACCTGTGAAATTCAATTGACGAAATTCTATCGCGGTGACTTGGTTCGTATGATGTTGACATACATTTTACGAACATCGGCGAGTACACTGAAACTGAAAATAGTCCCGGATCTCGAAGGAAAATTGGGAACAGGGCGAAAAAAACAAGCAAACTCTGTCGTTATTCGAGATTTTTTTTCGTGAGCACGTAACGAGAAAAAGAAAGAGCTCGGTGAGATAAAACCAGGGGAAAGTTATCGAATGGAGTTAAAGCCTGAAACAGATATTGAAACGAAAACCTTTTATATTCCAGAGAACAAATCCCTGAGAAAGCTGTTTACTTTTGTAACAATCTTTTTCGAGCATTTTCCATAGAATTTTTTAGTTCGTTTGTTTTTTTTTTTTGCTTCCTTGTTAATTATTTCAAAACTTGTTAAATATTTAATAAATTTGCTGGAAACGTGTGCAAGTGATGTCTTGTGAAAAGCAGTTTATGAAAATACGTTTAAAATGAATTAATCAATTTTAGTATTTTCTTTCATAATTAGCGAGCTCGGCCGACTTGCGCGCTGTTGAAAATAGAATTGTTAATGAAATTATTTTCCTGGCGTGGACCACGAAAATATACACGTATCACGGGAAACCAACGGAAAAGAGGGAAACGACAATGCAACGAACCATGCGGAATGCTGGAGAAAAATAAAGCGGTATATTCGGGGAGATAAATATTTTCAACTTTACCAGATGCAAACTTGGTGGCTCCAGTACCACCCTTCGTTTACGGCGGAGACAAGAGCAATCGGATTTCCGAGGGCGCACACCAGCGCATCGCCGATCTGAAAAGAATCACCTCTCATCGTAACCAATAATTAGCTCAAGTTTTTTAAATCATTTACCTTTTTCCACAGACTACCTTTGTTCATTAATTTAATCGCAATATCTTGTTCCGTTCATAAAATGAATTTTCTCTCGGTCAGAAAAATTTTGTGATTTTTTTTTATTTCATAAATTGATGTTGCAGGAGGATAAAAAGAACGGCAGGAGTGAATCTACGCTGTGGATGAAGTTGAGTAAAAGGACTTGGAGAAGCTCCAAGTTTTTTTTTTGCGTTAGGCACAACTCCGTACAAAAAATAGAGGTTGAGAGAAGCGGGGAGAGAAAGGGAGCGCGAGTTATCGTAGGTTTCGAGTCTCCGGTGTGTCAATAAGAAATTGGTGGAATCCCGCCGACAACAGGAAACGACGAGATAGTCGCTCGTAATAGTTTCTCGAGCAACAGATGGAGGATGAGATACGAGTTTCATCTTCGTCGCATTTCCCTCAATCCCGCCTCTTCAATTTTCATTCCTCGTTTTCTCATTCTTTTGATATTCATCGCTCCCTCCTTCCTTTTTACAGGATTTTACTTCGGGTAAGAATCAACGTCGAGAGTTTTGAGCAATCGCGAAACTTGCAAACAAGACAAACGTATCGAGATAGAGAATCCGAAAGAGAGAAAGCAAGAAACGAAAAAGAAATTCATATTCCATGAAAGATTGACAAACTTGGACAATGATTGTTGGAGTGGGAAACATATAAGAATATTCGGAAAATAAAATCGATACTCCGACCAACTTTGATGAACAAATACGAGAAAAAAAAAACTCATCACGAAGGTATTATCAAATATTCGGTTAACATAAAAAGTAGCGAAAAATATAAAAAAATGGTCTTGAGAAAATAAGGCAGAGATAATGCAAAAAAGAAAACTAACGAAAGCATTATTGAGTTGAAATGAAAAGTGATGAAAAATAAAAAATGGTCTTGAGAAAAATAAGGCAGAGATAATGCTGCGAAAAAGAAAACAAACGAAAGCATTGTTCAGTTGAAATAAAAAGTATTGAAGAATAAAAAATGATCTTGAGAAAAATAAGGTAGAGATAATGCGAAAAAGGTGGAAGCCGGTAAATAAAATTTGCCAATCGGCAGGAAGTTTCAATTCGTTCGAAAAACAGTTTACCAGGATGTACACTGCGGTGCCGGATAAGTTTTATCGGGAAATAGCTAGTAGTGAAAGCAAATAAAAATCCTCGTGGGAGAGAATGGAACGAGTGAAAAACAAACAAATTCTAATTTGAATTTTGAAGTAAACGAATCTCCCTGGTATATCGACCCGGATCCGTATATGGTCCGTCGATCCTTCATTCACTCCTGGTGATACGGATGCGTTTCCTTCGCACGCGCAGATGGCTTTTGTTATCACAACAACAAAAACTTCATTTCATCACTGAGCAAAGAAAAAAAATCTGCTTTGTCACTCGATAAATAAACGGTCAATCTCGTAATTGGGCCTAAAAAAGTATAACCTACTTTTTATACGAAAAAGTAGAACAATTTCAATGACGCGTTTAACTGAGCCTGATTATAAACACTGGAAAGTATATAAATTGTCAAATTTCCAATCAAATTGAGCTTGGCCTGAAATTTGTGAAAACTTCGAAACGAGAGCATTAAATATAATTCGATGAAAAAAATAAATGTATATGTGAGCGAAAGCAATGACAATGAATAAAGTGTCGAGTAAAATTAAAAAAGATATATAAAAGAATATAGATAAAAAAATATCGAGGAGAAAAATGGAATAACGTACCACGAGGTTGAGAATAATCACGTTGATCGGTGTCCAAAGTGCTTGGGGGTCCTTTACGATAACCAATACGACCAAAAAATTCATAGTGAATCCGGCAACTCCGATAATCCCTAGAACCGCAGCCACGCTGAGATAACTCGCGTGGCTCATTTGCGGATCCATAACTAACGAGTAATTTGACATTCCGTCTCTTATTTTTATCTTTTCTCTTTCATCAAGAGTTTCTCATAAAGTTCGTCGCAATATCACTTCACACTTTACTTGAGAAATAAAATAAAGATTAATTGAATAAAAAATAGAAATAAAATATAATAATCATGGAATAAAAATGAAATAAAAATGAAAGAAAACTGAAGTATGAACGTGAACGAGACTTGAAATAAAAGATGATGAGAGATTTTATTAGGAACAATCGGAAATGTGTAAAAAATTATAAAAATTTCGAGACAACGTGCTTCGGCGAATTTTCATTGTTTGTCCGTAATTGAGGCATCGAGGAACCAATAAATTTACAGAATAAAAGAACGAAACGCTTCTTTTGTACTTTCGCGCTCGTTTTTTGCCTCTTGTTCTCGTCCGTTTTCGCGAATACGGGAAAAAAACTGACACACCGAGATTTGCCAAAGAACAAGTGGCAAAGATTCATAGTAACTTGATTTATATACAGACGACGAAGGGAAAGAGGGAGTCACCCCACTAGGTTGAACGCGAGAACTGCGCGCGCGGCCGCTCGCTCACTGGCGACGCTGAAATGCGATCAGGGTGGTTTTCACTCTCAATTCCCTTACCCACTCTCACCCAATCGAGCATTTTGGTAGGCCACCATAAGTGAAGTTAACGCCGCTTCGTTTCTGCGGTGTTAATTAAAAATCTTTTACCTCGCGAGCGCAAATAACGCGCTTCCATTTTTCTTTCGTTTTTCTTTTGAAAAAGCGAGCCCCCTCGTTTCGCTATTCAAAAAGAATGTTTGCCCGAACTGCTAAATTCTTCATTAACGAGCGCAACTCCGAAAAAAAAGATACTCCGGGGCTGAAAAGTTTTTCCCGGAAAAAAGCTTCGTCCCAGCGGATTTGGAAAGGTTTTCGAATATTGATGGATATAATGATGGGAGAAAAAGTATATTGGCGCTGAGTAAACGTCGCAGCGCGCTGATTAAAAATTCCAACTTGCTTTGAGTTTAGTCGCACGCATCAGGGAGTGTTTGAAAAATTGAAAGGTTGCCGAATGAGGAGGAATCGGAGATTATGTGCCGGAAGATTCAACTCGTTGCGATATTCGCGCGTGGGATGAACAAAAAAATGGGTAAAAAAAGTTCCGCGTTCCGTTTAGCAACGCTCTTCAATCTTCTTCCCTTCGGACTGTCATCCCTGTATCAAATTAAGGATGTTTTACCGTGAATTCGTTTTCGATAGAATTTAATAAAAATTTACATAGGCGTTCTTTGACGCAATGTACACGTGTATACCAAATTTTAAAACGTTTTACCGTACAGAAGTCGAGATATTTATTGGCAAAAATTGCACTTTTCGGTACTTCGCCATAAGAGCACGTGTTTGATATTTCGATTTTTAACA
>JAPYYW010000871.1:0-38688 GCA_030522545.1 Cremastinae sp. A BG-2022a
GATTGCGCCCCGTACAAGTAATATTTTTGTTATCTGCAAGAAATTTTGCCATCAAATATTTTGTTTTAAAAAAGACATGAAACTCATAATCAATTTATACAGTCCATTAAACGAAATTGTATGAAGTATACGCTTAGAATAAATGTAAAACATCAATTCAAACATGTTAAAACGGAAAAAGCGGCTGCGTTGCTGCTCGTTGATATTAAAACTAACGAGAAAAAAATTGACAAATTAATGACAAATGTATGAAGTCAAGTATTTACTAATTGGTCATGATCAACTCATTTTTGTCAGGGACTAGTTCTCTAATTCCTCTTTAATTTGGTGTAACTTTTAAAATAAGCATCCGACTCGCCACCTGCGTCGTTCGATATTTTATACATATATTGCCTGTTGATATGTAGAAGAAAATAAAGTTTGAACCTTAATTAATCATCAATTAAGCAGTTATTTCCATCAGTCCGAATTACAAATCGCTCTATATGTACTCCATGGATGGACCAATTGGACTGTATCAAACTTATTTAAATCCAACCTTAACCAATGACAATTTTATTATTTGTACACGAATAATTGATTACTTTACGTGATCGTGTCGTTATTAGATAAAAATTTGAACTTAATATTTAGAGTTAATTAGATTATGTAATAAAAAAGAAATTTCGTATAGGTCATTGAATATATTTAAATGGGAAATTTAATGTTAAAATTTGCTAGACGAGGCCTTATGATTAAATAGTCAATATTGGAGACATTTTTTGATCAACTTTTAAATTAATTATCAATAATTTATATAATATTATGAAAACCGTAATCCAATTTATCGACTTTCAACGAAATATTTATCTTTCTAAACGTTCTTGATTGCAGATTTATTTCATTATGGAAAACATTTGTTAATTAATTACTTGAAATATAAAGTAAAAAATAATTAAAAATTCACGCTAAAAAATATGTATTTAAT
Organism: Cremastinae sp. A BG-2022a; assembly: GCA_030522545.1. Classification (NCBI taxonomy): domain Eukaryota; kingdom Metazoa; phylum Arthropoda; class Insecta; order Hymenoptera; family Ichneumonidae; species Cremastinae sp. A BG-2022a. Next base: position 968 of record JAPYYW010000871.1, read on the forward strand.
TGACTATTGAGCACGATTCCCTTTATTGTAGAAAATTCTCACTTTTAATCCAGCCAGAATATCGCATTCTTCAAAAAAAAAATAATAATAATTTTTTCGAGCCCTTTTTGGACGTTTTCGCAGCCGATGGAATTTTGAGTCCTCAACGAACACTGCCGCCAGCGCTGCCACCAAAGAGTCCGCGCGCGATCCCGATACCCCAGAGACGTGCCATTTCCGGACCTCCTGGAACCACCGGTGGCGATCAATTGCAAATTAAATTACGCAGACTGCTCAATACCGATAGCAAGGAAAACGTTTTCTTTCCGGATACAACGCCGAACGTGCTCCAAACGGGCAACGTGACGATCACTCGCGATCACCCCGCAGATAAATTTCGTTATTCGACCGGAAGTCCCTCGACCGGTTGCCGAGACGACGATCGCACTTTGGTAAGATCCAACTATTGTACTATTTCAAATATTTTCGTTGAGAAATGTAGTATTCAAAATACGCTACGATTCACTTCGACACGCAAAAAAAAATATATGTTGCAAAAATTTTGACAGTTGAGTCGATTTGGTCTGAAAAAAAAAACTTTGACATTTTTGGGATATTGGGAATTTGAATTTTCGCAATTTCGTGAAAGAAAATTGTATAAAAGCGTGTTACAAGTTATAGATTAAAGAATATTTGATTAGTTTTCCGTGAGCGTGTGTACGAGAGAACGTGACGAGACTTTGAATAAAGTTTTTCCTGGTCGAGCACGTATCTCGGAGTGTGTGAAAAATCGGTAAAGCACGCGAGATATTCGTCTTACGTGACGGTTAAATACCAACTCTCGGGGTACAAACCCCGAAAAAAAGAATTGTCAAGCCACGTATAGCAGCAAAGCGTTATTACGTATTCATCGGACGTAACGATCGTCCGATCTTATAAGGTAGCGCTGTAATACCAGCCGAGAATTGCATCGAGCCGAATGAATATTTTAATACGAGTCGAGCTCTTGAAAAAGTCTGTCGAACAAGATGTCACGAGATGAATTTTGAACCTTCGATACATTAATTCTTTGCCTCTTAAACTGACTAAATTAACACTCCGCTGTCGCCCTGTAATTTTGACTTCGCGTACTGAAATCTGAAAAAAAATTCTTAATACTTCTACGACGAAAATAAATATTTATTTTATCCGAAAAGTTAGTATTTTTTATCTTGTAAATGAGCGAAAACGTTAAAAAATGTGATTTTGTTAAAACACGAATAACAAAAAAATCCTTTTGGATTTTTCTCATAGATATCCTAATGTTTGAGAAGAGCCGGAGTATACGATCGTTTCTGCCGAAAAAACAATAATTATGTAAATACCTGAAAGTATTTTAAAGAGAATAAAATCAAGGATTTTATGGAAAAAAAACATCAATCAGTATTTTTCATGTAAAAAATTATTTTTATTTAAAAATAGTTATAAAATAAAAGCATTAAATAAAATAGGAAAAAATTACAGTTAACGCTTAGAAATGCTTTCATTTAAACACATGCAACAAATTTGTGAGAAATTATTCAAAAAATAAAACATTGAGAAGAGGAAAATGAAAAATGAGGTCGTCAAGGACTCGAGAGTAGATCTCGAAAACTCGTTATACGATGAAGTAGAAATGTTAGATCTTTTACGTCTTGAATTTATCGAACTACTTCCTCCTGCTGCCTTTATTTAGATTTATAAAAAAGTCAAAAAAAAAACGCAACTACTCTTATTTTTATTTCAGCACTGCAATGTACCACCGGATATAAGATTCAAATTTGGGAGAAGCAATTCGCACTCTCACACGTCCGGTAAGACGGGCAGGAAGTCAACGACATCGCCGCCTACGGAGAGCTCGATGGTCGTCTGTCACAAATCATTGCCGGATCTTCACACGAGTGCTCGTCGTCGTGCCTCGCTCTCGCCAAGGGCTTCGACCAAATCTTCTTCGAGAGCCACGGGATCCGGCCGTGAACAACATTATCAATCAACGGTCAATTGTCCTGATTGCGAAACGAGCTCTGATTATTCGGATCACAGTTTCAAGCGTGACAGCATCTGTTATCGAAGGTGCGAGATAAACTATTCGGACATATACTGCATCAACCAATGGAACGAATTTGACGAAACAAAAGTCGTCGATATTGCTCTCAGTTAAAAAAAAAGTCTCAATTTATGTTAATATACGACTTTAACGAATTCATGATTGACCGTAATAATTTAATAATGTGAAAATAAGAGACTCTCCACTGGCTGGATATTTCAATGGTTATACAACCCACACAATCTTCCCCGGTATTCATCAGTTTCTATGTAAATCAAGAGAAAGTTCTGAATTTTGCATGGACTACCGTAGAAGGATCTACGCATTACAATTGCAAAGTGCCAAGGCCGCGTTGAACGATCGGTTTTACAAAATACAGAATGTAGGCAGTGAAAATTTGATTTGAAACGAGTACACGTTATATTTATAATGTCAGCAATATTATATCTTTTGACGAGAAACAAGTGAAAATAATGGAGGCTCTCGTTCAATTTTTAGTTCACGAAACATCAGGAGGTCCGTAGGATCGGGCGGTGGGGACGCGAGCAGTGTTCTCTCCTCGGGCGGTAGAACACAAAAATCCTCGGGTTCGAGTAAACTTAGTCACGGAGCAACGGCTAGAGACTCGGGTGGTTCATCGGGTCACTGCACTCATCGCAGCGAGCCACCGCCACGAATACAAGTACGAGCGCGTAGTAAACTATAGATAGAGAGAGCCCTTTTTCTTCCTTATTCCCTCTCTTTTCTCTGCACCCACTGACACAATATCGTTCGGAGATCTCACACGGAATCTCGAAAGGATTTTTAAGCGTGTCGTGCCATGTAGCGCGTTCCTGACGTATCATAATGATGATAAATTCACGTATAGGATTGCTGGAGTCACATTAGAAGAGATAGCGGCGCGTCAACGCAGCATTCCACGGAGAAAGATCGATCCAGGAAAGGTAGTTACGGTAGTGGCACCTCCGCCTCGGTCGTGAGAAATTTCAGTCCCGAATCCGATAGCAGCAACAGTCAAACTGATTATAGTCCAACGTGCAATACGCGGTAAAAACCATTTGCATCGTTTTTCACTCTTCATCATTTTTCGTTGTACACATCGTTTTGTTGTCTTTTTTTTTACTATTTTAATGGAAATTTGTTGGCTCGTTGCAGATATTCTGACGGTTGGAAAGAGGGACGTGGCCGTCCTATATTGCGTTCAAAGTCCGACATAAGCGATCGTTACTGGCGTCACGAGAATGGGCGTAGTAAAAAGAGTTCGTCGCGTTCAGCGAGATCGATCAACCAGCTCGAGAACTTTTTCGATCGCCTCGGTCTCGACGCCGAGAAGTATCAGATGATAACGGAGCCGAACTCGAAAACGTCGTCGCCGGTTTTCTTCGAGAGCGTGAGCTCGGTCGACTCGGCCCTCGGGCTCTATCCCTGGACTGGAAATAGCCAAACGGCGGCGAGCAGCGGCCAGCAGTGGCAGACGAACAATTGTAGCACAGGTATGGGCAATGACGAGGCTAATCAAAGGGTCAGCGATCCACCGAGTATCGTTGAGAGAAACGCGAGGATCATCAAGTGGCTCTGTCAGTGTCGTAAAGTTCAATTTGGCTACAGTTAAACCGACCATTATTGGACTCTTCGACGGGTTTTCCCGACCGCATCGTGATTGCCTTCTAAAATCATTAAATACGATTCGTCAATATCGTCGCAGCGCATTTATTTCGTTACGGAACATTGTTTCGTCTCTCTCCTGCGATATTTCCAACTTTCTCCGCGTTATCGTATTTTTGAAATGCTTTTGTGCCATCTGAATAGATATTTTCTGAATTCTTTTTTTTTTTTTAATTTTGACGCGATTTGTACGGCTGCGACGCGCTGCTGTTCTTAGATCGGTCGGATCCAACGACCACGATAAATTATGAAAATGTGATTCTTCACAGATGGGCTGTTACGCGCTTAGATTTTTGTTTTCTTCAGAGAATATATTCGTTATTGTGTTCGAGTGTAATTTATCATTATACCGAGACTATATTGTAGTTGACTCTATACAATGTTATACGACATTTATCTTGACGTGATAAGCAAAGCAAACGAGAAAATAGGCGTAAAAAATGTCAAAATATACAAACGTGTAAATTTGAAAACAAAAATTTGAAATAAATTTGGTGGAGGGCAAAAATGAATTTTAAAGTTAAAAACGTTTAAAATTTTAATTCTGGTTGTATTTAAACGTTAACACCAAATTATATGAATCAATATATTTATTATAGGGGAAAATATCCTCAAGAGAAATTTCTTGTTAATTTTTATTTTTTGTCTCTAATTGTGGTGAGAAAAAGAGAGTAAGAGAGACAGAAAGAGAAAACACTTTTTGCAATGCATTGAAAAAAAAAACAAAATTATGCCTTCATCGTTGCTGAACTTTACGACGTCGTAAATATTGAAAGGAAATATAAAACAATCGGTCCGTCAAGGCACGTGCGAAGTGTAGACAAAAAAATATCGTTAAATAATTAATATTACGAGATAATTTCGTTATTACTTTATCTCTTTGATACTTTTATTTGAAAAAAGGTAATCTCCCATGAGTCACCATGCAATATTCAAAAGTAGTTTTATTCTCATCGTACTTATATCGAACGACGTACTTTTCAAATACAATGACAAAATTTGTGAAAAAATTAAAACGCCTGTTAAATAGATACATAAACTCGAAAGAATCGAAAATTATTGTCATTATTTTTGCTAATAGAAATGTTCTACACTTCGAGGACAAGATGACAAAACATTCGTTTATAATTCAGATATCAATGGAAAATCGATTGTAATTGCAATATCATTCTCGCTATGAAACAAGATGTATCGTACAACATCTGAATTGTATAAGAATGAAGTTTTCAGAGCTCGATATATCAATCACGGTATCGAACGTGTTCACGGCGAAAATTGAAAAATTTTCAGAAACAAAAGTATAATGTGCAATTTAAATAAAAAGAGAGAATAGAAACGTAATTAAAATTTCGATTAAGTTGAGCTTTTGTGTGAATAATTATTTGTACTTACGAGAGTACCAAAAAAGCAAACAAATTGTCGACAATTATATTATTGATACAATACTATATATTGATATTCTTGTACAAAGTGGATTTATTGTTTTTCACAAAATGAAATATTTGGAAGTTGTAAATCCACAAATTTATAATTGTGCGTTCTCCGATATTATAAACTTTCACAACACGTCTGGTCAAAACCAGAAGCGATCGAACCACGAGTACGTGTACGTTTGCGGTTTTCTAAAAATAAAAATATATAATTAATAATTTGTTGAATGCCGAAAAAGAACGAAGAATATTGAAAGCTGAATATCGTAGCATACCAGATCAAAATTCTAACTCAATGTTTCGCAAGAACGAAAGATTATTCGCGTTCTTTGATTAAGAAATAGATTGTTAAAGAGAACTTTGAATGTTCAAATACTCGATTTTCACCTAATAAGGCACAATTTTCATCTTAAGGTAGGAGTCGCCTAACAGTTTATTCAAAAGTTTGGCTGTACGTGTAATTAAACATAAAATCACCACTTGACATTTTTTAAGACAGAATTTCTTCAAAATTTGTACTCATCTTCTTTGACATAATATTAACATGTATGCAAAATATAAAGAGGCTTTACCAAGTGGTAATCGAGATATTTATTGTCAGAAATGGTCTCTTTTAACATGGGCTCTTATGAATGAATGAATGATAGAGTTTATTATGTCCTGGCCGAAGCCTTAGACATATAAGAATATAAGGATAGAGATATAAGAAGATTCTTGCTCAATAAGCAGTTTCAAATGTTTTTTTCCTGCGTTAAGTAATAGCAAAATCACCAGCTTAAATTTTTTAATTATAGCAACATGAAAAATCATGAGAATATTTTTCAACATTGCTAAAATGTTAAAATGTATCTTTAAATTCGTTTCATGCAAGAACCACCTTGAAAATTAGACGATTTTTAACAATGAATATCTCGATTACTAGATGGTGAAGCTTCATAAAATTTTTCATACACTTCAATATGACATCGAAGAAGATTCGTGCAAATTTTCAAGAAATTTTGTCTCAAACGATTTTCACGCGACTCCTACCTTAAAAATCTAAAATCTGTACCAGATGCATTTAACGAAAGTTTCCATTAGAGTGTACCAAAACGAAACCGTGAAGAATACGGTTAATCTCTGTATTTTTTTATTTCTTACACTTTAGAGTACATCGTTCTGCTCCGTTTACGCGTGAACGCTTGACAATTCACATTCAATATAATAACAACTACAATAATGCTAAGGAATAAGCTCTGACACTCCCAAATTTATACTTGTAAAAATTCAGACCGATGGGTAGCAAAAATATTTATCGATAATATGGAAGTGGTAAAAGTTACATGAGAAAAAGACAAGGTATCGCAGAAGGCATTTATTATATTATAAATTATAAATATATATATATATAAATTTATGTATATCTAGCATGTTGACCAAATACCTATTAGAAATTTTATTGTAATTTTAAGACAACGAAAGCTCAACCGCTGTTCGTTTTCAGAAGATTTTAGATCTAAAATCAATTTATTTGTTTTCTCAATCTGTTGCCAAGAAGGAAAAATTGACATGCTCATCGGTTTGCTTATTAAAAATGTCCTAAGCGCAGTGTACAAATTAAAGGATCTGCGACTATTCGAGTGGAAACTAATTTCACATGTTACTTTGTCTAAACGTAACTTAGAGCCATCGCCCGATGGTGCGAAAATGCGTGATTACCCTAGGAGAAATTTTTTATTTTTAATTGCTTTAGTCATCCATTATTTTGAGTCTCTTCTTAATTTATTTTCTGTACATTGTTCATGATATTTATAGATCTTATCATCCAAGCAGATTACATTCGTTGCCCTTTGTAAATCTCTTTCTTGCCTGAAACTGCTTGTGTTAGGTACTTTTAAAATAAGCAATCGACTGAACGACTTCACTGTCATATGTTACGACTATGCAGAATTCTTTGTGTATATATTATATTTAATTCGAATTAGTGTATATATCGAATTAATAAAAAAAGATATATATATATACATGAAAAATTCATAAAACCATATAAAACTCGTGTGGTTGATAATACTTAAAGCTATTTCTATACATATACTCCGGGAAGAGAATTAAAAAAAAAACAAAAATTGTGATTAGAAAGTTGAACAACCGCGAAATTTTGTGCCCACAGTGAAAGACCGAAATAAGATACTTTTACAAAAAGAATTGCTTTTTTCTTTATAATCTAGTCATGTAGAACAAAATGTATGCATATTGCGTTTAAAATTATACAAATATATTATTTCATCTGTAAACACCATTCAAATTATAATGTTTTCGTTCAATGCGCCATTGAATATAAATGTTTATCATTATGTTACAAATTACCCGAAATGTTATATTCAATAAAAAGTTGAAATTACAAACACAGCAAAAAAAAAGGAGTAAAAGCTTGAATAAACTTTATTCGAGCTGTCGATACTTTTCTGTGAAGATAAGACAAAGAATGGTCAATAAAAAATTCTAAATCCATATTAGAATGACGTAGATGTGTAGAGAAATAAAGAATATTCTCTCAAATTGTTGGCAGTCAAATTTTTCAAAATAATATCGGTAAAATAGTTTTTTAGACTAAAGAATTATCTCTTGTGCAAATGGCATTTTTATAAATGCATATTAGGGTGGTCCAAAAAAATGCCCAACTTAATTTTTTCGCGTACACACGTTTAATATCTCCGGAATGATAAAAAAAGAAGCCACACCAAATTTCAGCCCTTTAAAAATTTTTTAGAGGTGGCGATTTTCAATTATTTATTTCCCATAATAGCATTGGAAAATTTTTTTTTCATTCAGAATTTTGTAGCTCGATAACCAAGTAACTTACATATATATGTCCTTACATACTTTTATAGAAAATTTGACGCTCTACAAAAAAGGTCTCTTGTAATGTTTTGATAAATTGAGTCCTTCAAAAGTTATTCAAGATAAAAAATTTTTATTTGTGTAAATCTTCACTTTTACAGGTATAAATCTGTATAATCCCCATAAAATATTATGGGTTTTTTTTTGTAAAAAATTTCAAGTGATACAAAATCACATCATTCAATCATTTTATAACTTAAGAAAATTTTTTTTAACTAAAAAAGGCTCCATAGCAATATTATCAAGTGTACAATACCATAATTTTTAAAAATAGACGGATATTGAGGTGAGTTATTTTTTAAAATACTTAATGAATGCAAAATTACTAGTAAATTTTTTCGCTATATTAGTTAAAATATTCACATTGTATGAATTTTATATAGATTTTCACATGTAAAAGTGAATGTTTACACAATTTCTACTTTAATCTTAAATAACTATTGATGGAGTCAATTTATCGAAAAATTACAAGACACCTTTTTTGTAGAGCCTCAAGTTTTCTACGAAAATACGTAAGGTCATATATGTGAATTACTCCGTCATTGAGTTACAAAATTTCATATAAAAAAAAAAAATTTTCCCAATGTTATTTAAATGGGAAATAAAAAATTGAAAATCGCCACCTCTAAACATTTTTTTAAAGAGCTGAAATTTGGTGTGGCATCTTTTTTTATCATTCCAAAGATATTAAACGTGTGTCCACAAAAATATAAAATTACACTAAAACCTCCCATAAGTTATACAGTTTTTGGACCACGCTAATGCATATGCTATGGAAAACTCTTATGACTATGCGTTAATAATAAGCTTTCGGACTTTAGCCAATAGTTACCTCGAAAGGATTGGTCAACAGCAGATTTGTGACAGATCATCGCAAGCTGACCAACCAGATCGAATAGCTGATTCTGTACGGGCGAATCGTAGAAAGCTTTTCAACGAGGAGTCGAACGGACGATGGTAACATTACCAATGACATTTAAGTAATTTACCGAATTTCGTATATATTTTTCAATTCTAGTCGAATATGTAACAAAAACTCAAATAACGTAGCTTATCACGCAAAATTGATAAGCGATTTGAATAACCGCGAACCTGATCTAAATGAAAAATTTGAAAACTTTTTCGCGCAAGATACGAATTTGACAACAATATAATTAGGTTAATGAACTCTACATGACAACATACAGGTGCACTTGTAACACATTTGACTAAACGTCGATGCGCAACGTTCTCGTATTTTTAGTGAAAGTTTAAATATCTAAAATTAAAGCTGGTACCTAATGATGTAAAATTGTCGAAGGGAATGCAATAAACAATTATTGCTACATGTGTGATCAAAAAGAAGCTTAGCTCGTTTTATAAGAAGAAAATAGAGTTGCTTATCAAATGAAATGACTGAAAACGTTACATATTACAGTATTTTATTTGTAACCATCAAATAATTTTATCTGCATCGATCTATTTTTCATCGATCTATTTAATGAACAGTCATGTATTCCATACTTGCTGATTATACGAAATTAATAGAAAACATAATAGGTGAGTAAATAATACATCGCTCTCGAACATATTGACTTTTTTGCACAGTAAATTTTTGAGCAGTTTCCATTAACCTTGACAAATGTCAAAAGTCAATTTGAGTATCTGCAATAATTTTTTACAATAAGATTTAAATTTTGAAATTTCAATGATTTTAGTATAACAAGAGGCAGAGTACTCTTACAAAAATTCCATTAATATTATTGAAAGTATTAAAAAAAAAAAATTTTTAGTGTATTCTTTAATTGTCAGGTGCATATTTTTCTATATTTTCAGTTGATCACATTGATGTGGATTTTTATTTGTGGCTATCATGGTTGCTGATGCCGCTTCTAGTCACATTTTTACTTCCTTTAGTAATTGTCGTACTTTTATATGTGACCGCATTGATACTGTACATCTACAAATTACACAGGTTTGTACAATACACGTTGATCCAAATTTGTCAGTCGAGATATTACAATTTCATGATACTTTTTTCAAGAACCGTATCTGACGAACCTACCCTGCAAGTATCAATTACTTGAAATATAATTCTACAAGTCATCAATTATCACGCGACCATTTTAGACGGTACATTTTTTTTCAGGGCTAAGCTAAGACGAGCTTATGGTACAGATTGGAAAAATGCTGCCAGAAGTTTGGTCGCAGCTGTTTGGGATGCCCATGGTTGGATTTTTCATGGTACAAATTTTTTTCGCTTGCTACCAAATCGTATGATTCAAGCGTTGCAAACGAAATAACTTTTTTTTGTTGTAGGATATGAAATTTCAGGAATGGATAACATTCCAAAAGACAAGCCTGTCTTATTTATTTACTACCATGGCGCTATACCCATAGATCTTTACTATTTCATTGCAAAAGTATTTCTCTTCCAAACAAAGCTCATTCACACGGTAGCGGATCGTTTTCTCTTCAAAATTCCTGGATGGGCAATTATTTCTGATGTGCTTAAAGTGATACCTGGCACAATACAAACTTGCTCCGTGATACTGAAAGAGGGAAACATGCTTGCCATTTCACCCGGTGGAGTTTATGAAGCTCAGTTTGGAGATTGTTACTACAGACTCATGTGGAAAAAGAGATTGGGCTTTGCTAAAGTTGCTCAAGATGCCAAAGTGGTTGGCTTTATTTTTTACTACTTTTGCACGTCGAATCTATACGTCATGATGGTAAATGGATATTAATTAAAATTTTTCATCTTTCAGTGTATTATTCCAATATTTACAAAGAATCTTAGAGAAGCGTTTAGAACGGTCAGTTGGGGTCGAAGATTGTGGCTCAGGCTTTATGCAGCTACAAGATTCCCTCTTGTTCCCATTTATGGAGGTTTTCCAGTAAAACTGAAAACTTACGTGGGAAAACCGATTCCTTACGATCCTGATCTTACTCCAGAACAATTGCAAATAAAGGTTTAGTGAAAGTTATTTTATACTTCCTTCTTTCCATTTGATAAGTTCGTGTAAATGTAAAACATTGTCTTCATATTTAAATTATTTTCAGGTTGCTGCTGCTCTTGAGGATCTTATAAAGGAACATCAAACAGTGCCCGGGAGCATAACTCGCGCTCTCTTTGAAAGAATCTACGACTCTAGTGCTTCAAAGCAAAATTAATTACGACAAATCTTAAATTCCATTTTCATGGATTTGTGGAAAATTTTGTACATTACGAGATCAAATTATCTGCACAATACGACTGATATACTATAATTTATTTTTTGGTGCATTGTGAAACGGGAAGAGAACAGGTGTATGAAAATAACCGATGGGCAGTTATTTATTTTTAAACATGTTTCGTTGTTAATATATAGAAATGGAAGTTGAACATTCCTTTTGCAAATGTTAGGTGTAGTTACAGTTTCAAAGAATTTCGGTGCGATTTTATGAAGGTACAAAAGTACTTATACATACATTCCAGTGGAAAGAAAACATTTTTCACTAGCAATACTCTTCAGACTTTTTGAAATCGCCTTTTCCGCCGTTTTTCAATCGCTTGCTAACGAAACTGTTTTCCATTCGTAATTACAGAAACTCGTTAGAATATAATGTAAGCATCGAAATGAAAATTCATTTAATTTCTCTATATTTATCAACAACTTTATTTTGTACTTAAAGAACAGCTTTAGGGATATATATTCGTTGATTTTATATCCATATTTTTCATTGAAATAAAAATATGTACATGTTGTTTTACGAATCTTGTTAATTAATATAAAATCAAGACATTTTTTACAATAAATTCTGTACTCGTTGTTGTTAATTCAAAATAATTTTAAAAAATCAAAATATGTATGTCTGCTAAATTTAAAAAACGCGGGTGTCAAGTCACGTGTCATGGAAACGTGTTCTTTTCTCTCGATCGTCAGTCCCGATAAGAGCGCTTATACGCACTATATTACGCTTTCACTGTATTAATCTTATGAGAGCGTAAGCGCTGAAAGCGTAAAAGCGACCACGTTGATCGCACCCGCAGAGAAACTTCTATTTTCTTCTGTCATATACACATTTATAACCTCAATTTTTATTTTACGTGTAACGATCTCATATGAAAAATGGTAAGCTTATTACTTTATATACTGAATATTATGAAATTAATGCTAAAAAAATATCCTTTGTCGACACGTGTTAATTTTTTTGTTTCAATAGTCTGCAGTGATGAAAAAAGAATTGGCGAAAGTCAAAAAAATGATCCATCCTCACAGCCGAAAATCTGCGGCTATCGTGAGAAAAACAAAAAAGTAAGTTATGGAAAAATTTATTTCTAAGAATTTCTTAATTCAAGTTACTTTAATGTTGCATCTGGTGCTATTAAAAATTCAACAATTTTTTTTTTTACTTAGAATATGCAATAGAAATCAAGCTAAGCAAGCAAGCGCGCTGAAACAAGTTCTCATCAGAGAGAAATTGTTGTGGCTGCAAGAAAATATGGAGAAGGACGTATGTCCGTACACACCCGAATTAACCATGGAACTATTAGAAAAGTGGGTAAGCCAGTCTCAGTTTTATTTTACGATTTATTCAGATGGTTCATTGAGTAATGTAAAAAAATTGAACGCCAGATATATCTCGAGGCACGACCAGGAACTGAACTTTATAGCTGAAAAAAACAATGTACCTGGCAAAAGGAACAAGAGTTATGCAAGTAGAGAAGATATTTTAAGAATGACTAGGGAACGGGAAACACAAGAATATGAAACGTCTGGTATAGGTAAGAAATTTTAATTTTTTTTTTGCTTTTTGATTATTCACAATTCATTCCAACTTTAATTTTTTTTTCTAGAAATACCCAATGTCATGGTAAGCGCCCAGTGTTCCATGTTGCAGACATGGAATGGTAATTTGCGCTCCCTCCCTAATTTTTTCTTTCGCCGATGGGGGAAAAAAAGTTTGCAATTGCTAATCCAAAAAAATAAGGTGCACAAAATTGCACTTCCTATTAAGTCTGTTAAGCAAGAATGTACATCGTCAACCACAATGGATGTAGAATCATAATAAAAACTTCAAGTTTTTAATTTATTTCGAAATACATTTTCATTTCAATATGATCTTTTTATAAATTTTTTTTCTCGAATTGCATTATTATGCTACAAAGTATTTGTTGTAAGGATATAGGTATATCTAAAGAGAATCTTAAAAAATTTATTTGTGATTAATGTAAATTTAATTTTGTTATACATAACAAAAACAAATTCAAGAGTATAATGATTTATTTATATATTATTGATAAAAGAATATTGAAAAGTTAGACTGTGAACGACTTGAAAATGTAGCTTTCGAGAAAACAATTTTCGTGATTTTTGCCAAAAAAAAGTAACCATATACTTTGTAATAAACTCATAAATGATTAAATTCTAATTTTCGATTTGATGCGTCTTCTATTTGGTTGAATATCTATTGAATTTCAGTTTTGGATGGTTGCAGTTGGATAAGTATGTTATAAAGTTGCGATTATTGGTGTTCTGGCCAGTTTCCATAAGTGTGTGTGTATAACTTACAAGAAAATTTCTACTTTAAGAATTTTCCATGAAAAAATGACACGATAGACTGATTAAGTTTGAAGACTAGATTATAATCAAGTATTCGTTTTAAAAAAGTATAAATTTTACAATTTTCATGATTTGTCACCCTATTTTCTGTATTTTAAAATGTAAATTGACAAATAAAAAATATTTATCAATACAGTAAACTAATGAAAATATTTTTATTAAATATTACATTACTGACAAATTATTATAACATACATATTTTTTGTAAATATATTACTTTTATTTAAAATAATATTTTAATACTAAATAATATTTTTAACAGTAAAGAAAATTATTGTACGCAATTTATCGGTAAAAAAAGAGTTTGATCCTAGAAAATGTTGTCACGATTTTTCTATAATTGGAAAATATGTGCGAACGCCGTGATATTCAATGAAGATTCCGTTCAGTTTCACTGTGCAAAGTGCAAAGCGTTATATCCGCCTCCAAGTCTTCCTTCCTTCCATTCATTGATTCTTCCGATGTCCTTGGGACCATTGCCAACGATATTCCAACACATGTGTCTATATACTATATATACTTTACCGAAAACTGAATATTACATATTTTTTATAAGTACATACTTCTTAGTCAATATGATATGCGTATAATGTATACTAAGTATGTATAATTATTTGATATATGAACTCGCGCGTCTTTTATTTCCTATACTTATATATGCATTATACACACTATACAGTAGAACCCCGATTATCCGAACCCTTACGGATGTTGTGTTCAAAAACGAAAATGATAGAAATGTTTTGAAAATTTTACACAATAATACACATTGTATCAAAGAAGGTTTTTGCAAATTTTCAACAAAATCCTAAGAAAACACGATTTTATGATAGAATAACTACCTTATTAAGGTAGTACAACCGGAAAACCGTGTTGAGACAGATTTTTTTTAATATTAGCACAGGTCTTCTTTAATGTCATATGAAAACATGTGTCAAATTTTACAAAGCTTCACTACTACCTTAACTCTATGAGATGGCCTTGTGTAAATATTATTATATACATATACTATATACTTATATTCATATTCTTTTTAATCAGCAATTTTTTTCTTGAAAGTAGCAAATACACACGAAACTTTAGAGATAATTTTTTATATTTTCGTTTTTATATCTTCATCGGCAGCAAAGTGTTTGGAGTATGATCTACGATGCGATAAATACTGGATATTAACGGAACTATTAGGAACTATAATATCGTGAAATTTGGGATATTTCCCGCGCAATAAGGCCGATGTTTTATATACTATATACTTTGGTAAACGGTTTGTCAGCGTGGCTCGTCCCACCAGATACATATACGAAAATATTACTTTTCTTCCACCTCTCCTTCGTTGCCTGACGGGACGCCGCTCCCCGACATTGGCTTAGTATACTATATACAAGCACTGCGTCGTCATCCGCGGAGAAACGATCAGAGCCGAGCCAACCTACAAGAGCCGGTACCACGAGTCTCGTCGCAACCAAGCTCAGTCGAGCGTCCTTCAACGAAGAAGAATAACCAACGAATTATACTCGTACTAACGAAATTCATCGACCACACCCTCGCAAAGTAAGTAAAATTTATTTTACTTCGTTGCATCAACAAGGAATAAGAAAAGAAAAACTCGTACATGAACGTAAGCAAAATCAAAAAAAATCATTCGTTCCGTTTCTCTCCTCTCTCTTGCTCGCCCGCTAAGTGGGACGAGGAAAAAAAAGCTACATGCCAAGATTCTCGGAAGTGATTGTGTCGCCGCCGTTTCAAGCCATTGCTAACGTCACATATGTCAAACAATTTTCGACACTTTTTCTATCAATATAATATCTTCTAATTTATACATCGGTAACGAAGAATAATTCCACGCTCTGTTGTACGTGCTTGTATTTTTTTTAACGCGAAGTAATAATATATATGTGTGTTTAAACACCGTGAAATAATTTTCATCGTATAGAGAGGATGCGAACAAGTGCGGTGACCAGGGAGAAAAAAAATCGAATAAAAAGAGATAGCAACGAGAAATGTGACGCTATATAGTAACAGTGTTAATAATTAATTCGTTTATTCCCATCGCGTGCGTTGTTCCATTATATATACTATAAATATATATATATGATGGGCGTCAGACCATATAAAACGGAGGCTAAATTATATTTCACGTGATGAGAATTTTAATTGAACAGCGTCTCGGTATCTGTGAGTCATCTCAACGGTAAAAACAATTAAGGGACGCCGGACATTGGGGATTGGTCAATCAGTTTCCTTATTGCAGTTCCTGATGCAATAATGCCCGGGTTTATCCTTATTTAACAGGAACTGTTCCTGCAATAATTCCCGGGTTTATCCTTATTGCAGTTCCTCAAATAAGGAAAAACTATATAGTTATATTTACTCGTCGGAATTTCATTATTTTCGTATGAATGAATGAGTCAACACCATTTCTATGATGCCTTGAAAAATAAGAGAGAGGATGGGAAAAACGTGAATGTTGTATGGTGGAGTGCGAGACCGGCGACGCGACGCCTTCTTTCGAATTGGGATTTGTTCCTGCAATAACGCCCGGGTTTATAACCGAGACAGTATATTCAAAAGTTTGTCCTTATGTGTTAACTTAATGTAAAATCATCAGTTGAAATTTCTCGAGACAGAATTTATTCAAAAATTGCACAGATCTTCGTTAGCATTGTGTTAACGTGCTTGCTAAATTAAAAAAGGCTCAAGCATGTAGTTATTTAGATATTAATTTTAAAAAATGGCTACTTTTAACATAGGCTCTTATGGGAGATTCGAAAAAGCAACGACTTTCAATGTATAATATCTTGATTTCTAGATGGTGAAGCTTTGTCAAATTTGACACATGTTTTTATATGACATTAAAGAAAACCTGTGCAAATTTTTAAGAAAATCTGTCTCAATACGGTTTTGCGGTTGTACTACCTTAATGCAGTTCCTCAAATATGGAAAAACTATATAGTTATATATTTACTCGTCGGAATTTCATTATTTTCGTATGAATGAATGAGTCAACACAATTTCTATGATGCTTTGACAAATGAGAGAGAAGAGGATGGGAAAAACGCGAATAGTGTATGGTGAGGAGTGCGAGATCGGCGCCGACAACGCGACGCCTTCTTTCGAATTCCGTGTCAGCAGTGTATAAGGCGTGGTGTGAGATACTACAAAATCGATTGAACTTTTATCGAGTAGTCCGCGGTTCAAGGTTTTTTTCCAGCGACGAGGAATATTTGTAGAAAAAAAGTTATTTTTGAAATAGATAAAATAATACACGCGTACTGTTTTTATTTAAATTCCAGATAAAAAGATGGCCGCCCACAAGTACTACCACATGCAGGTTTGTTGTTACGATATAATTATAGTTTTTTAATAGGGTAAACGTATCATATCTCGTCCACATAAGACCATTTTTCGGCTTTGAGAGGTTGTATTTTTATGAAATTTAATCTACAAACCATTATAGCGCGGTTTTTCAAATATTTGAAGTCTACCAAATGCGAAAATCACTTCTTAATTCATTCATTCATTATTCCCGATAATAAGGATATTCTTAAGTTTTGAATTTTGTACCAAATTGTGTATAGTTGGCCGGGTATCGCTAAAGTCCAGCCAAAAATGTCCTTAATGTTCGTCTATGTTTTTCCTGCGCGTTACATTCTACATACATTTTATAAGATAAAAAAAGATTTGTTTTTTATTAACTATTGAAATAATAGTGGAGTGGTCGAGATTTGGTGCAGGCTGAGATTAGGTGCACCCACCCCCTAGTACATTAAGGATGTATGTCACATTTATGAGATAGTTCAATTTTTTGCGTATTAAAAATATATGTTAAACTGAATCTTTCTGAATCGATTGAAAAAAGAAAAAAATTATGGTTTCCGATCGTTTATTTAAAAAAGATATTGAAGAATGAAACTATGGAGGTTTCCCTAACCTCCATTTATGAAACTTTTATTTACAGATGTGTACCCATTATTTTTATTGTCATTATTGAAACAAAAAAAACAACTTTACAGTCGATATTGAGCAAATAATTAGCATTCAAGATCACATTAAAACCTGTGTTACTTTAACCGGAAGTCGATCAGATTGCAAGAAAAAGCGAAAAATTGTTTTTTTTTCTATGTTCAACAGATAAAAAGAAAATGTATTATCTATAACTAGATATATTATCCTTGATCTTTCTACAAAAAAAACCACCGTTGCCGATGTTTTTACAGAAATATTCTTGATTGAATTTTCTCGTATTCAGGGCATTTCAAATTACGCTGTTACGATTGGTTGACCGCACAAAATGTCTTTATCTCGAGTAGTGAAATCAGGTCTTAATTTTATTTCACACTATAGAAATTTATTAATATCTACATTATTCTTATTCCTTAAAGCACAATTTAGACAAAAAAATTTATTGCCATCCTTATTTTCGTATAAAAGACTAATTAAAAAAAAACGAATAAATGTACTGCGGATTTGACGTGACATACATCCTTAATGGAAAGATATAAAAATGAATACGTCAATAAATAAATAAATAAATAAATTGCAGTGCACTCCGACCGTTTACCCGGCGGATCCGTTCGACTCCGAGGCGGACGCTCAGGTGCTGCGTACCGCGATGAAGGGCTTCGGAACGGACGAACAAGCGATAATCGACGTGCTCGCTCACCGCGGTGTCGTCCAACGTCTCGAGATCGCGGAAAAGTTCAAAACCATGTTCGGCAAGGATTTGATAGACGAATTGAAATCAGAGCTCGGAGGTAATTTCGAGAAAGCGATAATCGCCCTCATGACCCCGCTTCCGGAATATTACGCGAGCGAACTGCATCATGCCATTTCCGGCATGGGCACGGACGAGGACGCCATTATCGAAGTTCTCACATCTCTCAGTAATTACGGAATCAAGACCATTTCGGCGGTCTACAAGGATCGTGAGTCAATCATCATTATTTTTGCCATATATTATTATATAGTCGTTCGATAAGGCAGTATGTTAACTCTATTCTTCACTTCTCCACTCTTGACATTATTTTTTCGTGTTTCATCTTGAATGTGGCTGCTATAAAAAACATTGACTATTTTGGAATAAATTTACTCAAAAAAAACTCTTCTGCAGTTTTAAAACGTCAAATTTAGCTTAAAATATGGTCTAGAGTAGAGAAGTGAAGAGTAGAGTTAACGTAATGCTGCGGTAATCGTTAAATTTACCGTTAATTAAAAATTAAATATCATCATTAATTTCCCACATATTTCATTACTAAATGAAGTTCGATAGCTTAAATCCTTAATTGAAACAAATATTTAAAAAGTTATGTTTTGCAAAGAAAGCAAATACTTTTTAAAAAGATACAAAATTCAATGAAAATAATCATTATTTTATATGATCTTCCTGCGACTTCGTCTGCGTTGACGTCAAAATTTTGTGAATACAAACTTTTAAAATTTAAAAATTCTGCAAATGCATCATTTTTCTAAATTTTTTTTCGGAATATTTTGTATTTCATAGTCCGAAATGTTGAAATTTTGACTCATGTCTGTAGCTGTAATAGTTTTCGAGATATTTGAAAAAGAAACTTGAGAAAATCTTAAAATGGCGAAATTTTCAATTGTTTCTTTTAGCAGAACTTCGTTTTATGAAAATAGAATACTTCTGACCAAATTTCAGCAAAATCGAAAGTGGTGATTCCAACCATTGATTGAAATTAGGTGGAATCACTCAGATACATAATCATTTGTCAAATATTTTAAAATTTTCCCTTTCCGTTGCAATTTCGAAATAATAAGTATATAATATTATACATATATAAATATTGTTCTGTTAAAATATAATGTCCGGTAAAAATTTCAAGTCAATCCATTGGCTAGTTTGCGAGTTTTGTGGACACAAACATACAAAAGTTAAATTTTTATATATAAGAATATTTATCATCTAATGATCGCTTTTGTAAATTTTAAGTCTATGGAAACGAATTGGAGGACGATCTTAAAGGCGAAAGTTCGGGCCACTTCAAGAGACTTCTCGTTTCCCTTTCTTGTGTGAGTTTTTAACAATTTATCATTTTTCGGAGCATATATTTTTCAACATTGCTCGAAGTTGGAATTAAAAAAAAACATCATTATAGGCCAACAGAAACGAAGACACGGAAGTGGACGAAGGTGCGGCCGTTGAGGACGCCGAGAGACTTCTAGAGGCCGGCGAAGGACAATGGGGAACCGACGAAAGTACTTTTAACGCGATTCTCCTGACCAAGAGTTATCCTCAGCTTCGCAGAATTTTCCACGAGTACGAAAGAATCGCTGGGCACACTCTCGAGGAGGCCATCCAGAGAGAATTCTCCGGATCCCTCGAGGACGGTTACCTCGCCATTGGTCAGACATTGATCATTATTTTGAATTATATTTCATTCTACGAATGATTTTGTTCACTTGATATTTAATCCGAACCTTTCGTTCACAGTGCAATGCGCTCGTGACAAGACTGCCTTTTTGGCCGAGAGACTGCACAAATCTATGGCGGGATTGGGCACAACGGACTCCACTCTCATTCGCATTATTGTCGCCAGATCGGAGATTGATCTCGGCGATATTAAGGAAGCCTATCAGCAGATGTACGGAAGTTCACTGGCCGATGACATACGCGTGAGTAAAAAATCTATTTTCGTTCTCTGACAGCGAATCGTTTCTATCGAGAATCTCATCTTAGTCACACTTATCTTTCGCGGCTCAGTAACTTGTTTAATAATTATTGCGAACGCATGAATGAACAATGAGTCACAACAATCTCGTGACGTTACGTAAATTGCGCGGTGGAGGTCACAACGAATATTTTCTCATCGTCCTAAACGCGACAAACTTATTTCATGTTTTATTTATTTATTTATTTATGAAGTACTTATTACGAGCAATTTCATCTAACACCTGCTCGTTTCCTATAAATTTGAATAAATTTCAGGGTGACACATCCGGAGACTACAAAAGACTATTGCTTGCTCTCGTCGGCTAAGCCTGTTAAAAAAGCGTTTAACCCTCTCTGTCATGTTAAATATTATCATGTGTAAAAGAAGCATCCGAAACGATACATTTATTTGATGATGGTCAGTTAATCCCGAGATCTAAAGGATATCGTATTCAATGAAAGGCGAACAAAACTTTTTTTTTCTCAACTAAAATCTTTTATCGTTAACATTCTGTGTATAACATACAATACAGATATTTTTGTGTGTATTTGCATTTTTTTCTTATTTATTTTACCCCTATCAAGGTGCGCGATCATTTTTTCACCTTTTTATCACGATCGATGATCTGGAGGACACATTGTACAAGCTTTTACAGCAAATATTATCGCGATACGCGAGTCCTTTCACTAACCGATTATTCGTGACACTCTCTAAATATTTCCTACCATCATTTTCCATTTTTCTTTTCCAGAGTGACTGCAGCGACGATTTTAAAAGCCTTCTGATCGCTCTTGTGCATTAAAATTATATGTTGCCAAAAAAAATATACTCACTGTTATATATATATATATATATTTTTTTTTGATTAATGAGACACGCTTTTGTCGATAATGCACATCCTTCTTTTTATCTTTAATCAACGATTTTGCACGTTTGTTGAAAAATAAAGTATAGAATCTCCATTGTTGCTTAGTTATGGTTGAAAATTCGTGTGCATTTTCGTCTATCTTTTATTTCAGAGCGATTGCGCCAACGAATGGAACAGGCTTCTGATCGGCCTTTTAAATTAAAAATTTGAGTATTTGCATTCCAAAGATTCATAAAAATTATAAAGGTATCTCAAAGTATATGACAAATTGGTAACTTGAATTTTTTTATTAAAGAACAGCGCACAAAGTGTTTTATTACTGTTGGTAATTATATTCAGTGTATCTGTACTATGTACGATTGAAAGTGTACACAACCGGAGTAAAATGTGAATTCTATATTTATCAAAAGAGTATAAAAATGAAAAATAAATTTGTTGTTGTTTGGGGAATATTGTCAAAAATAAGTATTTACGTGTATTCCTCTTCAAATTATCATCACCTCTGGTGTTTTTTTCCAGAATTCCAAATTCTCCATTTCTTCCCTCAATATCTTCCTTATCCATTCACTTTCACTCTTGTACTTTTGTACAAAAGAATCATTAGGTATTAAGAAGCATCCGAGATCTATGGATTTGTGAACAATGTGGAAAACCACCATCGTCAATTTTCCACATCCATGGAAATGTTTATTCTTGAATGTCAGGTCGTAAAGCTTCAAGCAAATGCTAGCTTTTATGTCCTCCAACTCCGGTATTCCGAAGCAGAAAGGAGGTGGGTTCCGAGCTAAAACCCATTGAAATGATCAATTTATCTTTTTTTGTCACAAGCACATGTCTGAGGAAAATAAATTAATTTTTTGCAACAAAATAAGAAAAAAGAGAGTTTCTTACCAGAAACAGTTGTGTTCAGTAAAGTGTAATCGTTCCATGTAAGCGTTGCAGAAATACCATAATCATTTGGTAGGTAAGTGAAATTCGTACAGACTGAGAAAAATTTGAGAAAATTGTGAATTTATCGTAATGAAATTTAGTTCGAATAATTCGCAAATTTGAACCTGTGCCGTTGATCCTCGCGATATCCCATTCCATGTGCGCACAGCAACCGCAATCATTGTTTTCGCATTTACAATTACTTTCGGACTGATCCACGGAATAATGAGCGGATGCCGAAATTGCAAAGAATAAAATGCATAAACTCAAATAAACAATTGGATTGGTCATTTTTTACGAATATTATCGTGTAACAAGGAGAATCTAGATTACACGATTTGGTAGACGCTTTTCTCCCGGATTTTAACTCGCAGCAATAGTCTTCTTATTTGCAACGATACATTTCTTCACAACCTTTTTACGACGTCGTTTCTGGTTATCGCTGCAGTTGATAACCTATATACATCCGAAAGTCCCCCGCCAATCGAAAAATATGATTTTCGTATATCGCCGTTTGTTGCACTTTTTCGTTTGATCGTTCGCCGCGAGCGGCGCCACCTACCGAGCCAGCAAAATGGCAAGACGGCGGGGCCCGTACTCGTGTCTGCTAGTCGATCGTCCGTCATGTCCTCCATATCGACGGGACTAGAAAAATTATAGTTTCGATTCTAATGGGCCTCTGAAATCACGTGTTTTTCCCGTTCTCCACGAAGATGGTGAGCTGGACACTTAGCTCGTAACAAATGTCGCAGACAATGGCGAAAATTGTCAAAGCACCGGAACCACTGACGACGTTTCTCGCCTGCGAGTATTGCGCTAACCTCAACTTCAAGCGGATTCAAGATTTCGTCAGGTTTGTTATTTATCACGATCAATTATGAGCGTCAACCTAATCTTCTCACCTATTTTCTTATTTCTCTGCATCAAATTCACCACGTCTTAAAAATATTTCGGAATTCATTGTAACCTTTAGACTTTCAACGAAAATTTTTAACTGTCATGAGCAATCTTGAAACTTGTTCCATTCCAATCTTCCACTCTTCTTCTCGCAACAATTCGATGTTTATTCATTTGTTTACAAAAATTACAATGCTCGCTGCTCAAAAATTTACACTAATTCTATTATTTTTCCAAAAAAAAAACTTGATAAGAATAAATACCATTTGGTTGGACACATATGTTCCAACTTGCTCCAGCTATTAATCAAATTTATTATCAATTTTTTTTGACAATTGTCAGTTTATTTGGCCTTTTTAAAAGTATGAATTTATTGTTATTGTCGTGAGTAGTTTAAAAAAAAGGATTAAATGTTCATTAAACAGGCATTTACGAGATCAACATTGTTCGAGAGAAGGCGGATCTTTTGTATGTCGTTATGGATACAACGGAGTCTGTTCGAGTCTTCCTTTGGAAGGGGTGTCCGATAAGGATTATGTAGCTCATGCCAGCAAGCACGCAACGATGCAGCAACGCCTGACGCAACAAGGAAAGAGCAATGGTCAAATGTCGGATGGCTCGCCACCTTGGACTGTCTACTCGTCGTCCCAGAATCTGCCGGCTGTACTGAATGATCCTAAGAAGGGAAAACAGAGTAACTTTCTCACAAAGACTTGGGGCGATGCCTTTGTCGAGAAAGTCGACATTCCCAAGAGCCCCTATCTTCCAGAAATAACAGCTCATCATTTTGAGTCTTATGTGAAAAAAATCGCGAGAGTAAGTAAAAACAACGCTCACGCGTTTCTCCTTGCATAAAACCAATTTGAGAGACGTCTCGATAACGCGTTTTAGGTACTTGAAGAAAAATAAGTTAATGATCAACTGATTCTCATTGACTGTATCGGTTCGTTTTTTTGTCTCGTCGGGTCATAGTTATCGATCATAATGGGAATTTAATTTATTATTTCAGAGATACCGAAAACACGCGCGGATGAATGCAAACCGACCTACTTCGCCCAACGAGCCTTTTTCAAATAACCGAAAGACTAAAGCGATAAGCGAACGTTCGTCGCAGTTCGATTTATCAAGCATACCAAAAATCTTTTTGAGTCCAAATCTCGATTTGTCGCGTCGAGAAAACTTCGAGGCTGTGTTTCCATTTACAAAAGACGGATTGCTCAATATGGGCAGCAGTGTCGTTGTGCACGTCAAAACGATGCAAGAAAAAGTGAGTTTTGAGAAAAATAGTTGTTCTAAATGTTGTTGTCCAATCAATCGACCTGCACTTAAGGCAAAGTTATGGGTAGCAGTATTTTCATGTATTTTGTTCTTTATCCGTTTATTATTTTATCGTAACATGTTTACGACTGACGTGAACACGTAAATTCTGATAACAGCTAAGTCACTATTTGGACATCGTAGAAGTTAGGATAGCGGAGCAGGTAGCGTCGAAATCGCAAGCATTCTTTCATGCCATGACATCGCACGATGCGCTAATGGAACAGCTAACTCAAACGATAACCGTACTGAAAGCTCTTAGAAAAAATATCCATCAGATTGACAAGAGTCTCGTTATAGATTCTCTAGATATTTTACGGTCAGTAAAATTCTAGTTTTTTTTTTGAGGTACTCGAATTCTCAATAAAAAACCATTAAAAATATTTATTTTACTGCAGGTTGGAAAGAGCACGTTCCAATCGCACTCTGGTTCAAGAAAAGTTAAAATTAATGGCGACCGTGCACCAGAGTCAACCGATGATACAACTGTTGTTATCGACTCCCGATTACGTGGCAGCTCTCGACCTTATCTCCACCACGCAAGAAATATTACACCAAGAACTTAACGGAGTTCACAGCTTTAGGTAATAATAACCGTTCGATTGGTTTATTTTGGTATTTGAAAGATAAAATAAAACTATTCGTTTGTAATGATTTTTTTAGACACTTGAGCTCTCAGCTTACCGAGATGGAAAGACTGGTTGACAAGATGCTTTCAACGGAATTCGAGCGTTATGCGACTGCAGACTTGAATCGACCACTCGTTGGCGATAACACAGTTTTAGACGGGGTATTTAAATATCTAAACAATTAAATATCGAGTAAAAGTGCTTTAAAATAGATTTAACGAATATTTATCTTTCAGGACAAACTCGTGTCGATAATATCGGGTTTACTGCGTCAGAAGCACTTTCAATTTGTCGACACGTACAAAGAGGAAGCTGTTACAACGGTCAGGGCGATAACGAAACAACGGGTGATCGAGGCACTCGCAGCCAGCGATTGTTGCAGCGATCAGCAAGCCGCGGCTCTCGAGGTCGGAGGACTCTCGCTCGCGGAAAGATTGACTCTCTTGCAAAGTACGATTCAGTCTCTCGCGCACCTTCTCTATCGAGTCAAGGTGAGAACTTGCATTCGTGGAGCTCCTCACAAAGATTTTTTGGAGCTAAGAAAATACGATTTTTCAGGCCGTTTACGAAGTAATGAAGGATACTGCCGACTTGTCGGCGGGACGCTTGCCCGATGGCACAACCGATGAGAGCGTTACCGATCGTCTTTTGACAAACGAGGAACATTCCCGAGTGAGAAACAAATTGAACGACATGCTCACTTCGGTCTGCGACTACTGCCACGAGCGTCTCGGACATCTTTTGTCCGCTGGACCTAACGAGAAACATTCCAACGACAAGGAAAAATTGGATTCTTCGGCGAATAAGCCGAACGACAAGGAACCTCAGAATTGGAACGACAAGTCTTCTTGGCTGAGCGACCGCGCGACCGCTGCTCAAGTTTGCCAATTGGCCAGCATGGTCGAGGATTTTACCAAAACGTGCGAGAATATTTGTGGCAAACAGTGCATCGCGCTCCGTTCCGCATTCAAGGTTCATCTTTTGGGCACTGTTTTTCTTTTTTTTTACTCTTTCGTGCTTTTTTTCAAAACCCATTTATATTTTTTACAGGCACAAGCGAGCAAATTTGTCCAGCGCTTTCACACGGAGCGCAAGACAAAGTTGAGCCTTTTGCTGGACTTGGAACGATGGCGACAGGCGGACGTGCCACCGGAATTTCAGGCTCTCGTCAAGTATATTTACGAGAACAAAAAATTTCCGCTTGAGACCTGCAAGCCTGCCGAGACTGAGAAAAATGACGTTTTGAATTACATCCTTGTCGGACAAGAGAAATACGCTGTCGTTGGCACTGCCTTGATGCTCATACAGATGATACACGAGTATTGCCGGTAATTATTCACTAAAGAGTAGGGGTGTGCGAATATCGTTTGAATCGAATCGAATAATTCGAATTTTCGAATAATTTGAAAAATTTCGAATAATTCACGAATTACTGAATTATCACTAGATTTTCGATTGTTTTTAATTCAAAGTTCATTACATCATGCATCAAAATATTACTTGTATTATCATCAAAATATTACTTGTTAAAATATACTTTTCTATTTAAAACATTTAAAATAAATTACCGATTCAGTATCGTATTTATTATTTTTGAGCAAAAATTTGTAGCAAATTTTTAAACGTTGTATTTTTGATAATACCTCATTTGCTACAACATTATTCATGTTTCATTCTCATTAAAAAAAAACTATACTAATTGTTCTGTTTTTGTAATTTTATTTCATTTTTTAAATAATTCCGAATCGAATTAATATTCGATTCGGAACGAATAATTCGAAAATTCGAATTATTCGCACACCCCTACTAAAGAGTCGACAAATTGAAAATACATTTTAGCTCTTTGCTAAAATACTGAGAAATCGGAAATAATGTTTTAGAACGAGCAGCGAACTGACCGCTCTCTCGGGTGCGATCGGACGTCAACTCGCCGAACTTCTTCGTTACTACAATTCACGCTGCTGTCAGTTGGTTTTAGGCGCTGGTGCGATGCAAGTTGCCGGTCTAAAGACCATCACCAGCACCATTCTAGTTTTGGCAGGTCGAAGTTTGAAATTGATTATTTGGTTCATGCCTTACGTGAAAGCTCACTTCCAAGGTAATATTTTACAATTTTTTTTCCCACACAGTGAAAATTTAATATGAGAATAAAATCGATAAATTTTTCTATTCGTATATTTTTATGGCTTTTAGGATTAGCGGATGAAAGTGCAAATCGCGGTGCAGTTGGTAGCAGTAGTGGAACGGGAGGAGTCGCTCTTCTTGACAGTGTCGAGCGTGATATAAGAGCTCACGTTCGTGAGATTGACGGAAAAATTCTAACAATAGTCGACAATTTAGTGGGCGGACAAATATCAAATTGGAATGCACGTCCTCCGGTGCCATCACAATCTTTTCGTAATATTTCCAGGTAATTCATTGCTTTATCACACGAGAAATTTTCCACAATTACTTGGACTGATTATGAATTAGTAAAGGAAATTTATAATATAAAGTTTTTATTATTTTTGGGTATGGTTTCCTTCAATATTAAAGGAATTTTTGACATCTGTGAATCATTTAAAAATGTTTACTTCTCGAAATCCGTTTGAAATTCAGGAAAAGAAAAGCCATAAGAAGGTGAAAACTTGCATGCATCATCTGAAATTTCTTTGATTTGATAAAGGGAAGAAACTTTTTCAAACATAAATTTGCTTTCACTTCGATATTCAGACTTCATTAAAAAAACCAATAATATTTTTTATTTAAGTTATTATTAAAAGGCAACTTATAACTCTAGGATATCGTGGAAAATTTCTAAGTTCATATAAGAGGAAATACATTCATTTTAAAGTATATTTGAATGATTTTAGGCATTTGGTAAAACTTCATGAAGCAGTGTCTGGTATTCTTCCCCCGGTGGAGGTGCAAGCCCTTTACCGGACGGTTAACGTGTCTTTCAAGGAAAAGCTCAGGGAACAATTGGTCAAAATGAATATCGTGAACAACGGTGGGCCTCAGCACGGTGTCGTAACGTCCGAACTGACATTCTATCTCGAAGCACTGAGAGGATTGAAAATCCTTCCGAGCGAGGAATTGAACGACGATTGGATGGCTGACATATGGACTAGATAACATGCAGAGCGTGTTGTGTACTGTCTACTAGAGGCGATGAGATATTACAGAAACAGATGACCGAATTCTGAGCTCTCGAAAGTCAGGAATCAACATCTGCGCCGATTCGTCCAAAAATCTTATCTGAGACAAAAAAATTGCTGATTTCTCACTGCGAGATCATTTTAAAAGTGTGCAGCCTGGGTCGCTCAGTGCCAATTGATTGAACGGGCATCTACGAATTTTTACTCGAAATTTCACTGCCTGCATCGGCTGATACGCTCGCAATCGAATATCCGACCGTTTTTATTGAGCGCCGATGGAATTGGCGATTTATTATTACTATTATTACAATTATTCTTTATCATCATCATCACAATATGCTTGAAGCTGTATTGAGATTGTACATAGAATTTTTAGCTGCGCCTATCGTTAGGCAAGACGAAAAAAAGCGAAGGTTTTGATCTAAATTGATTACAGAGTTAATAACGGGGATAGACGCGAGAAAGAAATTTTCGCGTGGGTAATAGTGATATTAGCTAGGCATTGTATCATGAAAAAAAAAATATTTCGCACGTTTGCGAAAGAAATTGACTTGTTTTATCGATAGAATTTTGAGGAGAATATAACAGCGACATGGCCTCGTAGTAAATATCATTCCACTTTCCTATTTGTTTGTTTTTTTTTCGTCTAGTCGGTCCTGTCAGTGCCAATAATATATCAAAGGCATGAACCGGTGATCTTTTTTCGCGCTGCGTGGTTCAATCTGTCGTTTCTTAGTATCACGTATCTAATTTTGTTGCAATTGTCGAAAAAAATGTTATTTAGAAGTGAAAAACAATGGTCTGACTGTAACGATAATGGAGACTGTCGATTAACGGAATGAACACTCAGCTGACTGTAACATCATGTATAATTTGCTTAATCGTGTGAAGGAGTGAAAAAACCGCCGTTTAGATTGTAAATTATTATACCTTGTTATATTGTATCAAACTTATTCTAAAGACAAACTGAAAATATTAACTGATTAATAATACAGGTATTATAGACGCAACTGTACAATGGTATAGCGAGTGAGAAGATATTCTCGTTGAAGAAATGAATCCTTTTAATCCTTTTTCACGCTTGATCACATTTTATTTATAAAATTAATTAAATCGAATTACGTGGAAATTTTCTAAGAGAATTATTTTTTAATGGAATTGAGAGGAAGTTTTTTTTTTTGAAATTTTGCCGCTTATAGGAAATAATAGATTCGTTATCATGACAACGGCTCGTATACAAAAATCATAACAAAAATTTAACCTCTTGGCGATAAATTTACGATCAGTATTGTTCAACGTAGTAGTAAAAAAAAATGAGTATCTCCGAAACGTGAGTAAAAAAATTAAATGATTGAAAACATTCCACTATTTGTGACGTCGATTTCGATAAACTTATGCTTTTAATTGAAGGAAAAATTTAAGAGAGGAAGCAATCAGAGTACTGAGCGAGGAAGAAAATAGGAAGAAAACCGATCCGGAAGAAACTCACGAAAGATCGATAATAGTTATTGGTGACAAAGGAGTTGTGAGTATTGAACTGTTGCTTCGAAAATACTTGTCACCCATGGTTCAAATGTTTTGCTCAATTTTTAGGGAAAGACTACGATGATCTACAAATTTTTAGACAAGGATGAAACACCCAAACCGACCATAGCCATGGATTTTTCTTTTGGTCGTAAAGCCGGCAAGAGCTTGGTGAATAACTCAGTGTTTGTCATGAATGGAAAACGAAGGCAGTACGTTTTAGCTCTATTCTTTATTTCCCTGCTCATTAACATATTTCATTTTGAATTTTGGTAGCATATACACAACTCTACCGAAAAATAAAGTACAGTGACAATTGTACCAGAAAAAAATTCTACCAAATTACAACTGTACCAGAATAATTTAAATGCGCACAAGCCTACTGACATTAATTAATAACATTTCTACCAAAATTGCTCTCTATCAAGAATTAAATGCGGTACAACTCTACCGGATTACAACTTTACCAGAATAATTTTAAATCGAAATTGATTAATATTTCTACCAAAATGACAACTGTGCCGAAAATCTTATTTAGCACAACTAATTTTACTCAAAAAAAAAACTCTGCAGTTTTAAGCAGCTAAATTCAATATGAAATATGTTCATGAATAGAGAAATAAAGAGTAGAGCTAACGTACTGCCAGAAATGAGAAAAATTCTCATTTACACAATTAATTTGCTTGCAAGGTAAAAGAGGTAGTTCACGTCTGGGAAGTAGGGCACTTGGCATCATCCTTGTTATCAGCAGCAATGACGGGTGCAGCATTGACTCACTCTCCTCATCACACAACAATAATGGTGATGCTGGATCTTGGAAAGCCACACGTACTATGGTCAACTCTGGAAGAGAGTCTGGCGGTGACTAGAAGCGCAATAAAAATGAGTTACTCTCCGGACATTATTGAGAGCATGCTGCGCCAAAGGGCCAAGGAAAGGAAAAAGACTGCGGAGAAGTATGTCGAACCGTTTCCCATGAAGCTGGTCATTATTGGAGGAAAATATGATGAATTTGAGGTAAATAATTGTTGGGGATTGAGGAATCTTGGCTCCGTCGCTCTTACTTTTTTATCATTTTCAAGATATTTATCATTCCGAGATGACACTTAGGAATTTTCTCTGGAGAAGAAGCGGTACGTAGGGCAGTGTCTCAGAGCTGTGGCGCATTGTCTCGGAGCCGATCTCCAGTATCATTCGTCGAAGGATACAGCTCTTGTTAGAAAAACGAAAGATTTGCTGTCTCATCATGGCTTCGGTAGTCACGCCACGTGAGTTTCATTACGTTTAAGCTTTTTTTTTTCTTTCCCCCGGCGTCTCTCTTTTCCGTCACTCGCACCTTTTTTCTTTCACCTCATTGCTCATGCAAAATTCAATCGTACGATCGCGAATTTACGACGCAGACGGGGCATATGCGTCGATTACGAAAAAGCGCTCCTAATGACGGCCGGCAGCGACTCGTTCGCCTCGATTGACCTCGCATTTCCGAGTTCAAGACCGTCCGCCATTCTCGACACGATCCAGCAAACGTACGTGAGCAAGTTTCCCCAGGATACGCGCCACGAGGATCAGAACCTCGAGGACCCCGCGAATGACCCTCATTTCAGCGAGACTCTTATCGACCGATTGCGAATGCAACGGGAAGAGGTACAAATCGCCCGTTTTATTTTATATATATTTTTTCAAAAAAAATTTTTTTTTAGTCTATTTTCGAACTATTTTCTTTCTTTTTTTTAGGAAATTAGCGTCCAGCTTCAAGATATGCTCGACGGACGGACACCAAAGGTTCCCGTTCCGGAGCCTTATTGAGACGAAACCAATAAGCGAATTCCACTTATCGCCCGCAAAGCCTTTGTCCTATTCTTTGTTACATTGATTTTGGGCTTTGTGAACGTTTTGGGCGACAAGTGGAATTCACTTTTGGTTGAATATGACGAAGATACTCGTCAAAATTAAGTTATCGCAGTGACAACGAAACTATTTGTATTGTTAATAAATTATTATATTCTTCTAGACGCGTATTTAATAAAATAATTCAAGTTTTCAGCAAATTAACACTTTCGATGTAGAAAAAGCATAATAAGAGTCGCACACACGACGTTGCGAAAATTGTTTATCGTTTGTATGGAAATTTGTACGAAGTATTTTTATATACACTCGAAATTTTTCAGTTCAAAGGGAAACGTGTGACATTCACTTTTAATTGGAAAAATTAAAAGAATTCATAGAGGTTAGAGAAGAAAATAATTTGGGATGACGAGCGATTGAAAAGATTATTTGAAAAAATATATTTCGGAGTTGTATAACGAAGATTGAAGATTTGAAATAAAAATATAGCGAATGAATAATTGTACGAAAGTTTAGGTTATGATTAGAGAAGTAAAAAATGTGTGATTACTGTTTCATGGAGTAAAAAATAGGGAACGAGGTTGGCGCATGTCTGAGCGTCGCGATGATCCGTCCTCCCGGGCGCATGTGTTCCCGCGAGCGTCGTAGGTGCTCGTAAAACGGGGTATTGGCCGAAAAGACGCGAATAGTCGCGGACGCGGTAGAAGGGCCGCCGAGGGGGAGACGCGACTAGCCGTGATAAGAAGCTCAGTCGTAGTCGACGCGTGCGCGGGGCAGGTCCGGTGCGCATGCGTCTCGCGATAGAGAAAACTCGAGACCGCGAACGGTGGCTCGTATCTCGGACGTCTCGTTACGGCCAAGATTACGAGGCAGTCCGCGAGGAAAAACGGAAACGAGCGGGCTTTCGATTTTAATCGGGAATAAGAGAAAAACGGAGAGAGGGAGAGAAGATTGAGCCGCGGAGCGATGAGCACGCACCGTAGCTTCCCAGTCAAAATGCCGCTTTGAGGCGAACAGGCGTGCGCCTCCGAGCTTTCTACGCGCGATAATGTATCTCTCCTCTCTCTCTCTCTCTCTCTCCTCCCGTGTCCTCTCGCTCGTAACGCGAAACGAGAAGGGGACAAATCTGGCGCATTGTCACATGGAAAATAAAGCCGAGTGAAACGTCGAGAGAGGAAAAAGAAAGTACGAGTTGTCTCGAGTGACGGAATAAGGTGAATACGCGCGAGCGAGTTTGCGATATAGATCGCTGCGGTGCTTCCCACACCTACACGCCGAAACGGGGGGGCTCGCAGACGTCAAGTGACGCGAGCGAGAGGCTTTTTTTTTTCAACGAGATAAACGAAAAGAGAAATAAACACGGGGGGAAAAATAAAAATTGGTAGAATCGAAGAGTGAAGAAGTAAAAAAAAAAATAAAGAAGATCGAAACCGGCATACGCGCCCGTTAAATAGAGTGTCGAAGGAAGGAAAAGGCCCTCATGGATTTTCGCGTGTAACGCAGATAGCTGCGACGACGATGGAGAAAAACACTGATTACCCGTGAATTATCAATCGAGCGATTTTCCTTCCTCGCTCCGCCTCGTCGATGAAAATCTTGACGTCGGCGGGCGATTTCCGGTTGCGTGTCTGTCCTTTGTTTCCTATATCCTCGGATCTTCTCTCTTCTTAAACATTAATCGTATCTCTGGAAATTCTCCGAGTCGGGCGAACCGGAAAAATTGATGGAAATCAAAGTGTGTCGTGCCATATCGGAGCTGTTACGTCTATTTATGTACATACCGGGCTCGCAGGAAGGAGAGAAGGAAGGAAGGAAGAAAGGAAACAGAAGAGACGATCCAGCGGCGTGTTAGGCTCACTTCGTCCGGCGTTCCAGACGGAACGTACCTCTCTCTTTTACTCCTTCTCGAGCAACGTCTTTACCTCTTCTCCTCGGTGAGTCCGTGTCACTCTCGTTTTTTTTTCCTTTATTTTTCGACCTTATATCCACACCGACAGCCACTTTCACGCGAATTCAGCCAACTTCCGATCTTTTATTTCTATACCCTTTTTACACCGAAGCCCCTGCTTCGTTTGCAACACTACCAAATAATATGACAAGTGCGATCGTCTTTTTTTTTTCGTAATATACCGAAATGTTTTTTTTTTTCAAGTGATTCGTTTCTTGTTGCAAAAAGTGCTGTGGAAAAGTGACGAAAATGACATTCTTTTGTTCGCGATGATCGTGGCAGTAAAAAAAAGAAATTACGAGAGAGAAAAAGAGAGAGTAATGAAAGAATAAGGAGGCAGCGAAATGATAAGATTGTTCGGTCGACGGGTTCTTGCTGTTTTTCGCCGTGACACCCTTCCAACCGCGATGAAGATATACATAGATAGTTCGACTGGGTATCGGTCGACCTATTTGTCCCGCGCGGCCCCACCTGTGTGCGGTTTCGCGCGGTATCGATTCCCCCTGTAAGCGCGCGAACTGTACGCCAAGCGTTCGAAGATTCTCCGTTAGAATCACATCGCGTCGTGATTATTGTAAGGGCGTTTTGCTGACGCGTGTTCAATCCCAATTTCGTAACGGAAAATATATAGTTTAATGTGAGGGCGCTGGAGCGACAGTTAAACGAATTTTTCACGAGTCCCGACAAATTTGGAGACTCGCGAAACGATGCTTCGGACTCTGCAGCAGCTCTGACCTTGATTCTCATTGCTGGATAATGTTTCGAGGATCGCGTTATCGCCCACGTGCTCTTGGCGAGCTGACGAGCCTCCGAATATTCTTTTTACTCTTCGACAATCTTTCTATACGATTATTTTTGAATTTTCCGATCGATTCGGCTCTCCTTTTTATACGTGATTATTAGACGATTGCATTAAAATCCTCGGACCGGCGCGTGGGGTCTTTTGGACGCCGGAAAATTTGAATTCGCGTCTTACCGTCGAAATTTTTCGTCTCGTTTTTTTTTAAATACATTATTAAGAGCATTTTTCTTTTTAATAAATAATTTTTTATTTTAAGACTTATTGAAAAACGTATTAAATAACAATTATCTGTAAAAAAAACGTGAAATGTTGTATATTTTATTTTTTATAACGGTTTAGAAATTGGGGTCCGCAGAGACCCCACGCGCCCTTGCGAGTAACATTTTTTGACGCCCCCGTCCGAGGGTTAAGGAGGTATTAACGAAAGTACGATGTTGAATTTTTCCTATTGAATTTTTTTTACGATATAGAGTATTAACCCGATCACTTTAACGTGGGTCGTTGGAGACCTGATCGATTTTTCTTTTGTCTCATTTCTCAGAATCCAATAGATGTATTTATGACGAAAAATAACATATTTGTTTAAATTTTTTTGCAATCTTCATGGTGTGTCTTTAAAGTAGAAATATTTAAGAGAGTTAAGGAATTTTTTCAAATTTTTTCATTGCAAATTACGTGTTTTAACATACCTTGGGCCTTCAGCAACCCACGATAAACTTACAAGGTGTCGAAAAACACGATAAAGTAATTGGGTTAATACAATTTTTCGATGACTAAATTTCAAGTAGCATTGTAATTCGAGTATGTTTTTCTTTAGCCAATTTGCAACAACTTTTCTTATGAACTTTTACTCGAAAATGACTTTTTACCTAAGTAAGAAACACTGAGCAGCACCTTTTTTATTTAACTGTCACCTCACGACAACCTTGAGGTAGTTCTATGGTAAAAATGATTTTTTATAGAATTTTTTAAAACTTTGCGTATATGTTCTTTAACGTGTTGCTCAAGTGTGTGTCAAATTTTAAAAAGTTTCTCTGTCTAGAAGCCGAGATATTTATTGTTGAAAATCCTAATTTTTTGTAACTTTCCATAAGAGCCTGTATTAAAAAAATGTGATTTTCAATATATAAAATATCCTGATATCTAGATAGAGAAACCTTTTAAAATTTGGCACTAACCTTTATATAGCATCAAAGAAGGTTTATCTAGTTTTTTTAAAATTTGAACTAATGATTTTACCTTTAGTTTACACAGGAAGGAAACTTTTGAATGGACTGTCGCAGTAGAAATACCTTAAGAAAAGTTGTTGCAAATTGTTTCAAGAACAGCGTACTAAAAATTCAAAGCCATCGAAGGTGACCTGTACTTGCTACGAATAAGTATGAAAATTAAAAAAATCATAATGTTAGGATTTTTTTTAATTAAAGGAAGCTTCTTTGAAGTACAATAAAGAGCTATGCTAAATTTTAAGAAGCTTTTCACCATCTAGAATTGCAGATATTTAGGATTGAAAATCGCAACATTTGACACGGGCTGTTATGGGAGAGCACCAAAAATTGGAATTTTTAATAATAAATATCTCGATTTTGATGTGGTGAATCCTCTTAAAATTTTATACACATACGCATGTCGTATCAAAGAAGCTTTGTGCAAATTTTCAATGAATTCCTACGAAAACGATAATACTGTAAAACTACCTTAAGGATGTCTATAAAAAATGTTGATTAAAAGAAAAATGTATCATTTTGGGATCAAACGATTGGAAAAGTTCCCAGCTACAAAATTCGCACGAAAAAACCTGTCTTTACCGACCATTTAATGAAAATATTCGTAATTGAAAATTCGATTTTAACATTGAGTTGATGCGAGAACACAATTTCGTACCTTTATTTTCAAAAAGAAATTGTTTTGTAGATAAATGACTCATCATAAAAACTACTTATTATATTCGTTAAACATTTTAAAAACTGTAGAAAAAAGAAAAATTTGAGGTTTCGGGCCTTTTGTATTACTTATAATTAATTATAATTAATTATAATACGCCAAGCATTGGCAGGTTTCCTAATCTTAATCAAAACAACAACTTTAATAAAAGTTTTAACGTTACTAAATATAATTTAACCCTTTATTTTAGTATTAACTAATTGCAGTAAAAAGCATGTTCAAAAAATATTTGTAAAAAGTATTCAACTTGACTTGGAAGACACCCTTAACTCTTTTGCCCTCGAGCCCGATGACCTTCACGCGCGCGGGATAGAAAAATCAGCTTATTCGTTTTTGAGATGGGACTCCGCAGTTTTTTTTATTTCTTTCTTTAATTTTTGGCTCGTATAATGGGCTTCGATGTCCAATTAAAAAGTGTACGTGACTATTTGAGGATTTCGGATACGACGAACACGTGCTTTTTACGCAAAGCGACGCCACGACACGCGCCTTCTTGCGATGAGAATGAATAACTCGCTTTTATTCTCTTTCTCTCTTCGTTTCTTTCACTTTTTCTCCATCAATGCGTAGGTCGTGCACGAAGAAAGAGAAACGCTTATGGCCACGCGCGTCCCCTCCGAGCAAATTTCGATCGAGACCTCGGGCCACTTTTGCACCCTCGCAAATAACGAACCGCTCCTCGTTTATCTCCCCGGGACAATGACTCGACGGGACGAAACCCGAGCTTTCGGACCCCGGGGACTTTTTTTTTCAACGCGTCACACGTATCAGCAGTACTCTATTAATTTTTACACTTTTTAGACAAAAATTGTGATTATATACTTTACAATTAATCCTCCAAAATTTTTGGCGAATCTAGATTGTATATAATGCAAAAAATTTGATCATATTCGTGAAATTATAAGTCTGGACTACCGTTTTATTGATTTTATTCATTTGATATATTCGAAAACTTAATTTTAAGCGAATTTTCGGACAAATCCCAAATCGTATTTGTCAAATAAATATAAACTGAAATTTGAGTATATGTTATGCAGTGTACGCTATACTAGGGTGTTTTTCTTGGAATAAAAAAAAACAAACTAAAAATTTTTAAAAATTTTTTATCAAAAAATAAAATAAAACTTTAAAAAATTTTTTTTGTTTTTTGAAATTCAAAGAGTGGCATCCATTACTATAGCGTACACTGCACAACATATTCAAATTTCGATTCATTTGCTTGAAAAATACGAGCGTGGGATTTTTCCGAAAATTTACTCTAAATTGCATATATTTTACACCACCTTAACGCTGATATATTGAAATTGTTTTTAAAAATTTGTTTAAAAAAATATCGGTGAAGAATAGTAATATCATGCATGTCACTATGTATATTTAAAAATTATTTTATAAATTAAATTATCTGTCACATCAACCTCAAATCAGTTTATATCTGTCAATTGTGGTTTTTTTTGGTTTAATTTCAACAACGTTATTCATTTTTTCCGCTACAGTTCTTTTTATCTAAACGAGCAGCAACGCGGCCGCTGCGCGACCGCTTTTTCCGTTTCAACATGTT
The DNA here is from genome assembly GCA_030522545.1 of Cremastinae sp. A BG-2022a. Taxonomy (NCBI): domain Eukaryota; kingdom Metazoa; phylum Arthropoda; class Insecta; order Hymenoptera; family Ichneumonidae; species Cremastinae sp. A BG-2022a. Next base: position 38,642 of record JAPYYW010000871.1, read on the forward strand.
TGAATTGATGTTTTACAATTATTCTAAGCGTATACTTCATACAATTT
>JAPYYW010000872.1:0-62091 GCA_030522545.1 Cremastinae sp. A BG-2022a
TAGTTTTTTTCTTAAGTGAGTATTTTTTTTTAATTTTGTTAATTACATAACAAGCACACGTCACCTTGGATGACCTTGTAATTCGAGTATGTTGTTCTTCAGCCAATTTGCAACAACTTTTGTTAATGAACTTTTACTCACAAACCACTTTGTCCATGAGAAAAACTGAGTCGAAAATTTGTCGTTTTACTGTCATGACTATATCACCTTAAGGTTAGGAAACGTGTTAATGCTTGGGGTATTATTACTATATAGAGCCCTGGGTAACGGTTTATCGTCATTTATCGATAATAATGAATAAAAAAAGCCCGTAACCTCAAGTTTTTCTTTGTCCTACAGGTTTAAAAATAAAAAAAATAGTTTTTATAAAGAGTCACTCATGTGCAAAACACAATAGCTTTTTGAAAATAAAAGGAATTGTGTTCTCGCATCTACTCAATGTTAAAAATCGAAATTTCAATCTCAAATATCTTCGTTAAAAAGTCGGGAAGGGCATATTTTTTGTGCGCATTTTGCAGCTTGGAACTTTTCCTATCGTTTGATCCTAAAAACACGTATTTCTATCATGATTGACTTTTCAAGTCAAGTTGAATACTTTTTACAATTTTTTTTATACATGCTTTTTACTGTAATTAAAGAATACTAAAATAAAGGGTCAAATTTTTAAGAACGAAGAATTATCGTGATGATCCAACAAGTATATTTAGTAACATTAAAACTTTTATTAAAGTTGTTGTTTTGATTAAGGTTAGGAAACCTGTAAATGCTTGGGGTATTACTATATAGAGCTCTGGGTAACGGTTTATCGTCATTTATCGATAATAATTAATTAAAAAAGGCCCGTAACCTCAAGTTTTTCTTTGTCCTACAGGTTTAAAAATGTTTAATTAATATTAAAAATAGTTTTTATAAAGAGTCACTCATGTGCAAAACAATATAGCTTTTTGAAAATAAAGGTACGGAATTGTGTTCTCGCATTTACTCAATGTTAAAAATCGAATTTTCCATCTCAAATATCTTCGTTAAAAAGTCGATAAGGACATATTTTTCGTGCGCATTTTGTAGGTTGGAACTTTTCCTATCGTTTGATCCTAAAAATTTCTATCAATTTCTATCATGATTAACTTCTTTGACAGACTTAATTGCGTTTCTTCACGCATCGCGGTATTCAAAATTCTTCATCGATCGCTCGATGCCATTGTTTACCTCGTTATATACGGGCGGCCGAGCGAGTTCGAAGCGCCCCACTCGGAGTTTTGGACAACGAGAGTGGAGGGCCCGCGCGGGCCTTATCGTGGGTCGTGCGCGAAGATAAGCTTTACGTTTCCTGGTCGCTATATATATATACTGCACGATTGTATAATACGAATTCACTCGCGGGTAACAAGCGTGAGTAAATTTTGTATACGGGAGCGCCGAAGCGTAACGGCGTGCACGCACGATTCTCCGCGAACGCCGCTGCTGATGTTGTGACGATTCCGGGGAGGGGGAAGAAAGAGGGACGAGCGTAGTAGGGGGGAGGGAGCGAGAAAGCGACGTTCCACGGTGTAGTTATCGCCACGACGCGTGTGTCAGAGGTCCGTGAGACTTTCGTTCGCGCGAGCACTGTACGGAATCTCTCGCGTAGAATCTTGTCTCCGCGCGCTTTTTGTATTTCGTGTATATGTACTCGGAGTGTAAACAAACTCGCGTTCGGTGACACACGCGCGGTGAAGCCGAGCGACGATAGAGACAAATTTTGTCGCTCCGCGGGCGGTCAACTCCGCCCGGTGAGCATTTGTTTTCTCAATTTCAAGGCTTTTGTGAGCTTTACGGTGATTTTCGCTGCGAGAAAACTGTGCCGGGATCATTCGCGAGTCTGTTCTTACTTTTTTCGCTGCGTGCGGGAAGCGTGGGCGCTGGGTGTTGTCACCGGTCGATCTTTCTTATCGGCTGCACCGAACGGGCCCCGGATCGTCGCGTAAATCGAGCGAGACAGGTACATACTACGCGGGTCAGGTAGCGGGGCGGCGGCCATCGTTGTTGACAAGATGGCGTCGAAGGGGCATCTCGACTCCGAGGTAAGCCAACTTTCACGCATTTTTCATGACATTTCTTCACACTCCGATGACGCGTTCGGCGTTGACCCGTCGCTCGTTCGTCTGTCATCGGGAAATCATGATTCGCTGCGATCCGCGTCGCGTCTTCGTCCCAAAATATCGAAAATGCGTAAACAAATTTAGACCGTGACTGTCATATCGCTGCGCGTTTCGCTTATTTCGCCCGCCAAGTTTATAAATTTCTCGTAATCGACGACGCACGATGAGACGCTCTCGGACGATCGTCCGGTGAGTCATACGCGAGCTGGGAAGTGCTGCAAACGACGAAAAATCGCTCCGCAGCGGAATGGCTATCGAATATGACCGGCAAACCACGCCCTGTGTCCGCTTACCGTTAATCCCCGCTAGCAGACGTTTTATTCCCCACGCAAAAACAATTTTTTTATTTTTCCCTTATTCGGGAGAAAAACAAATAAGGTGAACGTTCAAATAGTTGGACACATAAAGGTTTTCACACTTTATCTTTGTTTAAAAAATATTCAAACGACAAAAATGTGCTTGAAATTCACATCTTGACATCTTGACACATTTTGAGAAAAACATATAAGGTGAACGTCCCAATAGTTGGACAGATAAAGGTTTTCACACTTTAGCTTTGTTTAAAAAATATTCAAACGACAAAAATGTGCTTGAAATTCACATCTTGACATCTTGACACCTCTTGAGAAAAACAAATAAGGTGAACGTCCCAATAGTTGGACAGATAAAGGTTTTCACACTTTATCTTTGTTTAAAAAATATTCAAATGACAAAAATCTGCTTGAAATTCACATTTTGACATCTTGACACATTTTGAGAAAAACAAATAAGGTGAACGTCCCAATAGTTGGACAGATAAAGGTTTTCACACTTTAGCTTTGTTTAAAAAATATTCAAATGACAAAAATGTGCTTGAAATTCACATTTTGACATCTTGACACATTTTGAGAAAAACAAATAAGGTGAACGTTCCAATAGTTGGACAGATAAAGGGTTTTCACACTTTATCTTTGTTTAAAAAATATTCAAATGACAAAAATGTGCTTGAAATTCACATCTTGACATCTTGACACATTTTGAGAAAAACAAATAAGGTGAACGTCCCAATAGTTGGACAGATAAAGGGTTTTCACACTTTATCTTTGTTTAAAAAATATCCAAGTGACAAAAATCTGCTTGAAATTCACATCTTGACTATTGTCTGATATTTAAGTAATCCAAAATTCATTTTATGTGTTAATTGTAGATAGTATTTTTAGTAAATGAATACTTAACGTTTGAATATGTAGAATGTCCCAATAGTTGGACAGAAAATCAAGCCTGTCTCTGAGGTTGAGCGAGTTTGTTCCAATAAATTGACGTTACGAAAAATAAATTTCATTGTATATAAAAAATAATCTATATGATTTTATTGAGAAAAAAATAATTCGAATATTAAAAATAATATAGCAATAATTGTCCGACTATTGGGACGTTTACCTTATTTCCGACCCGATTATTATTTTGGCAAAAATTGTCAACGGTCAGTAAAAACGAACGATAAGAGACTCTTTTTTCGTCTTTTCAATATCACTGAAATGTGCGAGAGTGCAAAAAAGTAATATTTGCAAATAATAACAATTGCGTCGAGTCTCGCAGTCGACGATTGTCCTTTCGCGCCATATACTCTACGCACGTGAACTTTTTTTTCTCAAAGATCGACAATTCCATTCTGCCCTATCCGTAAAAGTTTCATCATTGTTACACATGAAAGCGTTCGAGCGGTCTCGAACGCGGAGGCGTCACTTTCTTCTCTTTCGAGCAGACACACTTTTCACCTGAGCACACGCCGAATTGAATTATTTCTCGAGTTCGGAGTGTCGTTCCCATTTACCACTTTTTCCTCTTTTTATGTAAGAATGAAAATAAACAGCACTTTACTATTTTTAGGAAGTTTTTGGTAAAAATAGTAAAAAAAAGCGATAAAAGAATTATTAACCGAATGATAAAAAAATGCGTTAAGCCAATAACTTTTCTTTGCTGCTACCGTCAAGTTTGGTTTTAAGGAGGTTTTTGCATTTAGCGGTTTTAAAGATAATTAAAAAAAAAATTTGTATAAACGTTCCTTAGCATCGTATGCAAGCGTGTGTAAAATTTGAACAAGTTTCATCGTGACAAAATCGAGATATTAAATATTGAAAAACACAATTTTTCGGAACTTGCCATAAGAGCTCACGTTAAAGTTGCTATTTTTAACATTGAATATCTCGATAACTAAACGGAAAAAAACCCGGGACTTTGCCTTTAGTTTACATCGGGAAAAAACTTGATACGGCCCTTAGCTCAAGTACCTCCTTAAGGTGGTTCGTCTGTGACAGTCAAATCCAAAAGTTTTTCCGGTTTTGATGATGTTTTTCTGATGTTCACAGTAATTTGCGAGATTAAATAAGAAAAGTTGTTGCAAATTGATTAAAGAACAACAACTTTGAATTCAATGTTATTCAAGGTCAGAAATACTAGATATACATGGTGTATAATTTACAAATATTTTACGATAGATTTTTTTAAAATTAAACAAAGTTTCTTCTATGTTGTATAAAATCATTTGCAAAATTTTAGGATCTTTCATCGTTTGGAATTCGAGATATTTATTGTTGAAAATTGTAGTTCAAACACATGCTCTTATGGAGAGTATACGAAAAAATGTGATATCTGTCATTAAATATCTCAACTTCCGAATACAGTGAAACCTTCTAAAATTTGGTATATGTAAATGACGTTAAAAAGTTTATGCAAAATTTTAACGAAATCTATCGACGTTTATTTTACAGACCAACTTTCATAAAGTTCGGCCATCATATGAGTAATCAAGTTGGCAAATTATTTATATTGATTAAATTTAAGTCTAAATTATGAATAAAATTAATAAAAACTTACATTGAAAATATTTTTATCACGTGAATGTACTAAAATACTTTAAAAATTCGATCAGCTGTTACCTACAGTGCAACGTAACGTCTGCCATCTGCTTCCAAAACGTCAAAAATAAAAGTTTTTTTTGTGTTTTCTTTTTTTAAAAATGCCATAAGATAATGTTTTCTTGAAATAAACAGAATCTGTGATAATTTTTCTTTATTATAGAAACATTTCTGAAGCTCAATCACCGATTAGTTTTTTTACAGATTACATTATTGTGAGTTCGTCCATAAGGTGTTAAAATCAAAATTTTTAAATGAAATGATTCAAAATTGTGCTCTGCAAGAGGCCCCGAATGCTTATTATAATCAGGGGACCTTGAAATATCATTTACCGAAAAAATTGATGAACATGCACCGTAATTGTTCAAACAGCCGAACTACTTTAAAAGACGCAGCTATATAGAGTTCCTTTCTCTTTTAAAAGAATATCACGAAACTAGGATGACCTTTAAATATTGTGTACCACAAAAATCCTCCTGATCAATATACTCGGATTCGTATAGCCCGATTATCATTTCAAACTAACAACTAATAAGAAGAAAGGAATGCAAGAATAAAAATCATCGAAATATTGAAGAATAATAAAAAATTTAAGTAATTAAAGCAAAAAGTGTATGAGACGAAATTGTATAAAATCTGAAAGAAATGCGAATAAAACGAAGTGACGAAAAAAAGGGGGCACACAAAAAGCGGTGCCCCGCGGTCGACTCGCGAGTATGTACGTTCCTGAATCAGCAGTTGGAACTTGTATCCCGTCGCCGGTAGATGTCGCCAGTTTGACCACAAAATTGGGAAATCAGCCGGAAAGTTGTGTCACACCTTGCTTGCATAAATATTACGTGGAGCGCGATCCCGGACGCGTGTGCGTTAAAGCGGAGGGTCCGAGGCGTAGGAAAAAAAATATTAGCAATTCGGAAATCGTTCGAAAGAGAAGAATATAAGAGCGAGACAAAGATATATATTAAAAAAAAAAAAATAAGGGACAGACTCGGCGTCGCTCTCGTCTCACCTTCGACGCTAATTTGAACGGTTCGCGCTTATTATCGCTGAATTAGCCATTATGTCGTTATTTTAACGAGTCGATGAGTGTCAGGGGGCCAGCGAGGACCAGTACGAGCGCACTCACCGGCAAAACCCTCGCGCATTTCATCTCTCGCTTCCCTGCCAGCGTCATTGCCTTCGGCCGCCGAGAGCGAGGGACACGCTCATCGTCGGCCACCGCGCGCTCCTTCGCGCACTCGTTACGGATTTTTTCTTCATTCTCTCGCTCTCTCGCCCGGAGCCTCGCTCGAACCCTTCCTAACCTCGCACGACCGAGCAACCCTGATGTCCATTGTTTGACCTACTCTCTCTGTCTTTATCTTCGTCTATCCGCGTTCTCTCTCTCTCTCTCTCTCTCTCTCTCTCTCTCTCCGCTGTCATTTATTTAGTAGATTATTGGCCGAGCTTCCATTCATTAAGGTAGTTGTATCAAAATATTGTTATCTTTGGATTTTGTTGAAAATTTGCAAAAACCTTCTTTTCGAATTAATATTTTTTTGTTCTTCTAGACGCACACTTCACAAAACTTCGCATAATGCGCTCTATTCCGATTAATTGATTAGAGGTTTCATCACTTTTTTTAATATACGAGCGACAACGCGACCGCTTTTTTGACGTTTTAATCGATATTTTGCTGTTCTTCTATAGGCGCATTCTTCATGAAACTTCGCACAATGCACTCTATTCCGATTAATCGATTAGAGGTTTCATCTTTTTTTAATATATGATACATCCGCACTGACATTTTTAAAAAGTATTTTGAAACGATATTATAAACGATATTATAAATTTGAAACGATATTCACTTTTCGGATGATTGAAAATATTCGAAACTGACACTCAATTGGCAGTACGTTAACCGTACTCTTCACTTCTCTACTCAAGACCATATTTTAAGTTAAATTTGACGTTTTAAAACTGCAGAAGAGTTTTTTTTAGTGAATTTATTCCAAAATAGTCCATTTTTTTATAGCAGCAACATTCAAGATGAAATACTAAAAAATAATGTCAAGAGTAGAGAAGTGAAGAGTACAGTTAACGTACTGCCCACTCAATTGAACTCGTCGAATTATTTCTACGAAATGTTTTTCGGTACCGAACTATCTGGTGAGACCCGACACGTCTTACCCCGACACGGTACACCGACCTACTAATTCCAAATTTTGTCATAAAACAGTACAATTAAGGCCTTAATCGGTTTCTCATTCGACCTCGACCGATCACCATGGAAACAATAATGACTGAGTGATTAACGAAAATTTGAAAATTTTTTTTTCTCGTTACGCTCGACGAATGTTCTCTCTTTTTTTTTAATGTGTACGATCCCCGAAATATTCAGGTATATTCGTCCAGGTATATTTGATATAAATAATAGAAAATTGTGTTGCAAGTTTATTTCACATGAGCTGAGAAAATTTAGCGTGTTCGATGACCTCAATCCTGATTTTTCGAGAATCAAAAATAGGAAAATCTCAAAATTTCAAGTAGCAAAATCTTTTCGTGTTCTCGACGCGATGTCGATTTCATAAATAGGTAATTTCTGAAAATTTTTGCAAGACGATATGAATGATTCAAACATCAAGGTCATTATTTTCAAAGCAGCGCACGTTGAATTTTTTTTTGTGAGTAGAAATTAGTCAAAAGTTAATGCGTTCTATTCCGAAAAATTGATTAAAGGCCTCATGTCTTTTTAATTATAGGATATGAAGTTGAAGCTTAACGATTTCCCCATCTAAACGCCCCAAAAAATTATCTATAAAAGTAACTTGAAAATGACATTTAAGAAAATTATGAAAAAATTAAAAATGTTAGAGCACAATAACTTGCAGAAGTTATATCAAAAAGTTAGCATGATGTATACCATCCAGTTTTTGGGAATAAAAATCAAATCAAAATCATTGTATTGGAATTTTTCCATTTTGCAAAAAAATTAACATTCTCCAAGTTCAATACAAGTGAGGAAAATTCAATAAAAATAGCATAATTATGTTTCTTCTATAATTACTGATAATATTTTCAAAAATTTTTAATGTTTTACCCTTTTATGCATGAGCACTACTTTTTCCTGAAGAGGAGCGGTTCCTTTTTCATACAGCACTTAGCTATCGAACTACCTTAAACATCTTTTTTTTTCACGCACACAAAAAAAAATCTCCTGTCAATAAAAAATTTCAGGACTTTTATGCATTTTATGTTTTTATTTTATATATTAATGCACTCACGACGTGACTTGAAAACAAAGAGTATTTTTCTTGGCTCTCCGGATTCGCGGCTCAAGAAACTTTTTTCCTTTTACAGTGAAACCCTTTGTCCTTTGTTCTCAGTGCGAAAGCTCCGATCAGCGTCGAATCTACAATTCAACGCTCCAATTTGGCGCGAGCTTGATTTTTTGCCTCACCGAATGATTTCTTTTTTGTTCTTGAAAGAAAAAAAACGTCTCGATTACGCGAGAGTTTTATTAGCAGAAAATTCTCTCTCCCCGTTTTTCATTGGCCGTGATTTTTTAATGCTTCTTTTTTTTCACGGATTCGCGTATTTTCGCGCCCTCTGTTACGCTCTCTATTTATTACGCGGCCTCGGTGCACGCGAAACAAATTCGTGCCGAAAACGCTCGCCCTGTTCTTCAGGGAATCCCACATATTTACGAGTCGCATTTGTTTTGTCGATACATATATACATACGAATTCATATATATGCTTCCACGTATATTGATTGCTGGATTTGCGGATTGAAACACAGAAATATCGTGTACTGCATTTTCTCTTGCCACATAATGCAAAATTCCTCTTCTCCCCTCCATGTCACTCTTTCTCTTTCGTACGTATACATTTGTAACCATTAGCAAATATGTATTAAATGGTCATTATTATTATCGTTCTCATTATCCGAAAATATGCTCGTAACGTCGAGACTGACACTGTATGAATCTCGACAAAAATGGCATTTCTAAGGGCGTTTGCCAAAAATCTTATTAAAATGGAAATGTATTTTTTGGGATAATAAGATTGGAAGAATTTGTAGCTACAAAATCTGTTGAAAAAAAAAACATTTCCTTGTTGAATTTTTAACAAAAATACGAAAACGAATATATGAGGAAAATTTTTAATGCGGAGTAATTGCGAAAATATGATTCCGTGATTTCGTTGCTTTGTTTAAAAGTGACTCTTTGCAATAACAATTTATTATATTTATTAAACATTTTGGAAATTGTAGGACAAATGTCAGTAGATATTATACTTAGTGATATTCCTGATTAAAATTATTTTTTATTTTATTGAATATAAAATATTGATAATCGTGATAAATTTTGAATACTTAAATAATGGAGACTTTATTTTAACGGATTTTAATTGCTGTAAGTGTAACGACTTTCAAATGATTTTATTTTATAATTTATAAACTAAAGGTAAAATCATCAAGTAAATAATTTTCTACATAAATGTTATCGCAAGCTTTTTTTAAATATTGCATAAAAATGTATGCAATATCTTTGAAAGTTTACTTTTTATACAAATTGAGACATTTTATACTGAAAGTCACAAAAAAAGTTAAGATTTTTATCAATGGATTTAAAATAAATTGATTGAATTGTATATAAATGGTGAAATTTTTTCTAAATTCGTGAACGCCATAAGAACATTTATGCCAATTTTGCAATAAAGTTTACAGAAAATCATTGTCGTTATTGAATCACGATAAAAATAATCTTAAAAGTGATGTCCTTGAGAAGAAATTCTTTTGGTGCTTTTTAATATTCAACAGTGTTGAACTTTTGTCAAAAATGTCGAAAGCAGAACGTTTGTCCCATCGTATTAATTGCAAAGTTTAAATGTGGAAAAATCTGAAATAATTTAGACTAAATGTATGATCTCGTATACGAAATATGTAGTACAGGGCAACTTTTTTAATGGCACACTTCCTCGAGAGAGAATCCCGGTCGAGTCGTCTCTCTTTCTCGCGCTTTTTTTTACTCATCGCTCTCTTTCGCTCTCAGTCTTTCTCGTGTGAAAGACGAGGGTCGGCCCACGCTCGAGCGAGCACCGTGGTGCGAACGCGAAAAGAAAATCCGCCCTAAACTGCAACTGTTCGGGCGAACGAAAGTTCAGCAGCATCGAACCGGTAAAGCCTCGCACTCCGACCGGTTTCAATTTTCGTGCATCCATGTAGATGCTCCATATCAGGCGCGGTGCACAATCTATATATCCTATTTTGCATTGTAATCGTTGAAAAGTTTAAAAATGGGACCATCGAGACTCGCGCGCTAACTTTTGAGAAATCCCGAATCGTCAAATACCTCTTTGCATTTTTTCGAAAAACGTTTTCAAGAAACTATATGATAAGTATAGGATATCACGTATTAAAATTTTTGAATGAGTTTTGAAGACCCTGCAAAAGATAAATCTTTCTTTTTTATAAAGTAAAGTTTGAAAAAGCCAATTCTATTGAAAAGTTCCTACAGTGCGTAAAAAATATAGTTAATATTATAATTAATTACAAATTTTTTATTACTTTTATCGAGATAAATGAAAAATATCGCTAATTGAAACTTCGAGGTTTTTGAATTTTTTAAAAACAAGTCTGAGAGATCCATTCCTCGATAAAATGATTTTCTTAAGGTATACACAGTAACATTAAGCTATCATTTTTGCCTTTTTCTAAGGATTTTTGGATTTTGGACTTGAAGAACCGACTTTTATATAAGCAAATTAAAAAAAAATTAACGATCTAACAATTAAATCATTTTTTAAAATTATTTTCTTCGTTTTTCGTATTTTGTAGGAGTTTTTGGCAATAAGTCGTTTTCGGAGGATTTTTTTATTTCCAGAATAACATGAACTTTATTTTTGTCCTTAACTTTAATAGACTGATGAATCGCGCATATTTTCGTTCTTAATGTTGATAAAAAAAATTATCACATGATTCATAACACGAAAGAGGGAAAATTTGAATGAGAGGCCCGAAGAGTTTGTTCTCAATTGGGTCATACATTTTCCGCATTTTCGCCTCAGCGCGACAAATACGAAACTCGGAATCAAAGGCATATCAGCCACGAATCAATACTGTATTTTTCCTCGTTCCTTTCAATTTGTTTTCATTACTTTACGTTTAAATCTCCGTTTCAATTTTTTATTCTTTCTCCCTTTCTTATTTCCATCGTCATCATGCTCGTATTTCTTCGTATACCCCATAATATAATTACACCATATAGTACATAGAGAAGATTAGATTTAATTTTCTGAAAATAATCATTTTTCTCGTACGTGACCCAATTTATTTCTGTGCCCGTTAAAATCCGAGGGGAAAAATACATAGTGATTGGCCCGATGCAATTGTCCTGTGTGTCCCGTTGATACACGAGGCGATAGGGATGATAAAACAAAGAGAGACGCGCGAGTGAATCTCGAGATAATATTTTGCCGTGTACTCGCGTCGTTGTGTTTACTCAAACGCGGAAAACTTTTGTCATCGGTGAACGAGAGGGGGAGAGTTTCGGCGACGTTAATGTCGCCGATATTCACGGGCGAAAGGACATTAATCTTTCAGGGATCTCGTCCCTTGCTCCAATCTTGCCCTCGTCCCTTTTTTTTTCTTCGAAACTATCATCCCACACTTCATCGCCGCTCCCCATCACTTCGAAGTGGATGGATCCATTATTCTCCTGAGCTTCTAATCCACGAATTTTTTTCGGGATGGAAAGATGGACACGAGTGCCCAATCATACGATTATCCATTTACGCCTACACACTTATTTCGACAAAATCGCAAAAATTTGACGTGAAAAATTGTCCGAGATCTTCCTCAGTGACTGCCAAATTGGCTTCCAGATTGTTTCTTGTTCTTTTTTTTTACTAAAATTACGATTTTATGGATTTTGTGGAGATGAGGGAGACCTTTTTCTTTCATTGGGATAAACAGATTATACCTGGGGGACGATTTGAGAGGAATTGCTATTTTATTGCTTATTCTGCCAAAATTTGTTTCTGAACTGGGATGGAGAGATTCGAATGCATTTCCAAAGTCTGAAGAAATTTCAGTTGTATTATTCTTTTATATTTTTCCATTTATATATATTACGTATAAAAGTTATTCTATATTTAATTATAAAATTCATTAATTTATACGTCTGGTACGTCATCTGGTTTGAGTGGTACGAATTGATCATACCTTCGTAAGTTAAAATTTGAGCCGGAGTTTCTCTTGAAAATTTGTAAAGGAAACTCTGAAAAGACTTTTCTAATAAGAAAATTGATTCAGTTACAGCGCGCTCTGACGTTGAAAACGCTTACCTTGATATATACACCTCGTAAAATATGTATACTTTGGAGGAAATATTTTTTAATGAAAAATGAGAATATTCAATATATAGTTCTACAAAAAAGGTCACATTCATTTTAAGACTTTAAGAAATTATAAATTGTGCGTAAAAAATATGAAAATAATATTTTTGTGAAGCCAATGAATATCTGCATTCTTTATCAAAAAGTTTTTTCTTTAAAATGCGAATTTTCTAAGATATTCAAGAAAGAAATAAGTTTTCAACTTTATGGAGGGTGCTGTAGGCGAAACTACTTTCTGCCGCAAAAAATCCTATCAGAGTGAGTTTCGAAATATCCCACGAGAAACTCTGGTTCAAATTCCAGCAAAATCGGAGATTTCCTTTTTGTAGAAAAATTCATCCAAAGATTTTACCTGGTGGACGTTATCCAAAATTAGTTTTGATTTTTTTTTCTTTTTTTTGTAAGAAGATTACGATTTAGTCCTTTTTTGCTTTTCTAGAGTCAGAGATTTTTCGCGGATCGATCGGGCGTGTCCCCGATTGTTGGCGAACAACCACGAAGTGCTTGCGGAAGAAAAGCTTGCTCTCTCTGCTTTCTCTCTTTCTCGCTTTCTACTTTCCGTGTTCACTCGATTGCATACATTATGAGAACAGCCTCGCTGTGTAAAATGTACCAAAAAGATTCCACGCGAATTTTAGGTCACATGAAAAATAGACAAAAAATGGAATATGAATTATAATAATTATTTCGTTAATTTTGCATCAACAACGGAGAAAAAAATTATTCGGATGTCTGGATCTGCAGTTGAAGATATTTAATATATTCTTCAAACGGTATGTAAAATTGGAAATTGGTCGTAGGGGATTGAGTTATGGGCTTCCGGGACACCGAGTATGCAATCACGTTCGCGAATGTTACGTGGTAAGATATATTGGGTAGGGAGTTTACCAAAAATCGATCGTGCAGAGTTAATGTAGAATAAAAGAAAACAAAAGCAAGAGAATTTGTACTTGTGTATCCGCTACGTATGTGGAACGTTTGGTTCGATCTACGCCAGAGCTCGACTCGTGTACAGGCTTTCGCAGAAATGGACGTTAATATTGAAGAATCAGATCGTCGATGAAATTCCGAGTCGAAAAGTATTTGGGCGTTTTTCGATCCGAGCAAATCTTGATGAGATATCGACGAAACAAGTTGGGCCAATCAGCGGACGCCACGTAGCGTGGTCACGTGACTCGCGGGCTCGCGGTTGGCTCGCGCGTTTGACGCTCGATAACTCGTCAACGGTAGGTCGGATCGAAATGCGCCCCAGGACTTTTCGTCTCGAAATTTCATCGGGAATACTATTATCTTGGTTCCAACACCGAAATCTGGGACACCGCGTACATTCCTTTTTTCACGTCCTACCCCGCGGGATCTCACGTCCGATCGATCAGCTCGCCTGGCACCGATTGGCGCCGGCTCTCCTTAACATTTTCACGATATATTCGTCCAACGACCTATCCAATTTCCGTATCTTCTGCTCTTCCTGGATGACGTTTGTCGCGACCTCTCAAATTTCCAAATTTTCTCTTTTACTTTTATTTTTTCCTTCTTTTTTCATCGCCTTCTTTTTTTCCATCTAAAAAATAATCTAGAGGCTGTTTTTTTACTTGAAACAATTGTCGGTGCATAGGAGAGTAACTTTTAATAGCAGATATTATAATAATATACGATTTTTTTATTAATAAAAGTACAAATATTTATATTGATATTTGCTCGGTCGCTCGTTACTCACCTTGGGAAGTCTCACGTTCATTTCCGGCTACGCAGAGGCCACTGAAAGTCGGAGGATCACGCATAGGGCGGCGATGAGAGACCGCGAGGAGTTGACTGACCGAGAAACGGAAGTGGCGCCCTCTTCGTCCCTCGTCCCGTGAATTAAAAAATTAGGATCACTTCCGGCCGAGACTGAAGGTACAGTGGCCCGGGTAACTCGATATTGTACGACAACGAGATTTTCGTGAACCAGGAGTCTCAAAGAAGCTTTAAGCACGAGAAAAAGTAAAAGCAAAGGGGATGAATAAAGGTACACGTCCCAATGATTAAACAAATCCCAAAAGAACTGCTTTGGAATGTTCAAATTTTTGTTTTTCATATTAAATGTATGGATTATTTTTTTATGCAAGTATAATAATGTATTTTTGTTAGAGTTCAACCGCGTGGAGTAACTTTGTTCAATACCAGGAAAAAGGTTGATAGTACAATAGCATTGCAAGCTTTAAGTAAATACTATAAATATTGATTAAAAATAAAACATAAGATATGAGGGTTACAAATCGTTAAAATAATAGACAATCATTTTAATGTAAATTTATAACAGATCTTTTTAAAATCTTTTTAAAATAAAAATAGGCCTAATAGTCAAATATGACTTAAAAGTTTAACGACACTTTCTATATATGTTTATTTAAACATTAGACTTTTTTTTCAATATAAATAATATATGGTTTATTTTATCTATATCACAAGGTATACTTTTCTTTATTTATTTTATTTATGCAGTATATAACTTTTGGGAAAAATTCATTCAGTACTAGTTCAACAATTTAACATTTACCATAATTGTTGTTTAAAATCGAAACGGATGATAGGTTTCTAATCGTTAAGATATCAAACACTAATTTAAATGTAAATTTAAAGCAGATTATTCTGTTTAAATATTTAAAAAAAAAATTAAGTGGAAAAACCCTTATATAATATGCTATTGGGACGTTTACCCCAACGAGAAAAGGAAAAAAAACGCGACCGACAATCGAGGCACGGTCGCGAAGTCAGCGAAAAATGGGGATAAAAGAGCAAAATAAAAATGCATTCTCTCTATTCACTGCGATATATATAGAGACGAAAAGTGCGATCCCCGAAAAAAAAAGAAGACAACAGCTTCCATTTTTATCCTCGAACAATGAAAAGCTCGCTCATCGGTGAAGCACCGAGCGTCATCATTGCAACCCCTAATTAAGATCAAAATTTGCATAAACAATTGGAAAAAAATAAGCAAAAATCCGAGCGAAAATTCTCGAACGAGGGAAAACGAAACAACGAAGAGCTCGCCGGCAGGCAACAGAAAAGTTCTAGCAAAAAAATCGTAAAAGCTCGAATCGATCCGGCCTTACGGTATTCCGAGGCTGAAAAATTTACGAGAGCGCACATACAGAGCAGAAAAAAAGAGAACCAGAACCGGTCCATTATATATTATTGCTTCTCGTGCATGTGTCGGAGAAACTCTCGAGCAGGAAAGCGATACTAAAATGAAAGACGAGAAAAAAAAAGAACTCGCGCGGAGAGATTATAGGGGAGAGAACTCCCAAAGACCCAAAGAAAACGACAAAAAATGACAAAAGCGTGGCCAAGAAAAAAATCGGTGCGATATAAAAATCGGGGTGAGAAAGAATTTGAAGAGAGTGAGAGAAAAAAAAAGAGGGAGAGAAAAATGTGGAACGAATCTCGTAAACCAAAATACAAATATTTTGAAGGAAGAGGGGTGAAAAGATTTCGAGTAAAAGCACAAGAGATGAAGAGGGATCAAAGAAATATCGTTCTTGTTCGACAGCTAAACTCAAAAGCTTTTTCCTGTGTATAGGAGCCGTGGAAACACTGTCTTTCAAAAAATTGTTCTCGTGTAAACTTTCTCAAAAATTTATCCAAATTTTCTTTTAACATCGTATATTACAAATTGGCAAACATTTGACTGTATATATTTAGTATTGGAAATCTTAGCTTCTATCAAATGATTTTTTATGATTATTCTTGATTAAGTTACTTTTTGTCATTTTTTACAATATACATATATAGTTTCGTGGCTGTAGATATTTAAAAAGTTAAATTAAAAATAAATATGATCAACAAAACGAGTAGAGACAATCTGGAAACAATCTTGTTCAGCACAAATTGGGTAAATCATTGTAGAAGAATTTTAAAATGAAATGGAGAGGAAAATATGTAATATTTGAAACTTCGTTTAGGGTATTAATTGAACATTATATTGGTAGAAATAAAAATAGAGAGGAATGCAGCATATAAATAAGAATGAAGACACGAATATTTTATTTATATTCAAAAGTATTCCATCAAGTTTCTAACCTGATATAAAAGTCTGGAAATCGAATAATATCGTCGCTATAGTACTATACTTCTGAAACCACCGAATACCCCGATTGCTGAACGGTGGAACCTTCTAAAATAATTTAAAATAGTGAGTGCAACGTCGAGGAAGGTTAACACGATTTTTAAGGATGTATAGGACAGACAAACCCAGCGAAAAATAAATTATTTTCATTTAAACTCGTAAAATCCATGGAAAATCTGGCTTTTGTTAAAAAGTTGCCAAATTTGTTAGTCTTAGCTTGCCTATCAATTAGCAACTTGATCATATTTTAACAATAATTTAAACATTTTTTATTGTCAAAACAATTGAAATGAACAAAATTTTAGTAAAACGTTTTGGAATTTAGTCTATACAAGAGGAACACTGCGACGAATACGTAAAAAAAAAAAATTCACAAGAATCTCATATTTTTAAATTTGTATTCAGTGCAAATTTGCGAATTGTCCGTAAAGAAGCAATGTTAATTCTCTAATGGCAAAACGATTTGAAATTTGGCACAACATTTTATCATATGCTTGCGAAAAAAAATATAAAAAATTTATCAAATTCTCATATTTTGAAAAAAAAAATCCCTCATACATCGTTAAAGAAAGATCGCCGTCGGATTTTTTTTTTCACCGTGAGTTCATGGTTGAATAAAAAGGAAATGATCGCTCTAGAGCCTCATATCTGGGAAATTTTCAAGAATTTCAGGAGAAATAAGACGTTTCCGTGCGAGAACTGGCGTAACGGGGAAGAAAGGGTTGAGCTGGGACGGGGCGCAGACGCGCTGGCTGGAGAAAGCGCTCGGCGGCGCCGCCGGAGGGCGCTGCGGTCGCACGAGCGGAGGGGATAAAGCCCCGCAGTGCGGCGCGGTCGATACAACCCCCACCAGTTCCGCCTGCGGCGCCAACCCTCTTCCTCCTTCGTTGCTCGTTTCCCGCCGCGCCCTCCGGCCCACCCTTTTCCTCTGCACACACAGAGACCACCCTGTCCGCGTATACAACCTTTCTGCAAGCGACGAAACCTCACTGTACTTCTTCCTGCAAACTTTCGCGAAAAAAAGAAGAAAAAAAAACGGGAAAAAGGAACACATCCGTTCCCGTGTCCCACCGGTACACTCGCGCTTATAAATACCTGGCGCTCTCTCAGCTCTTATCACGCGCACTTCAATGAATCTCGATCCTCTCGACGATTCTCATTAACATTTGCCTATTTCGAGTTATTCCAGTCACACGGTTGACCGCCTTCCTTCTTCGCTCTTTCCACCCTCACAACGATCCTATGCACCGAGCCCGCGTTTCTCAATACTCTTTCCATACATCATCATCGTTTCTCATCAATTTTTCATTCAAATATTTCGAAAAAATTCAGTTGCTCGATTCGTTAAGGTAGTTCTGTAGTTTTATCGATTATTTAGGAATTTGTTGAAAATTGGTACAGTCATTCTTTGATATGTTACGCATATACGTACCAAATTTTAAGAGGTTTCATATCACGTACAAATTCAGATATTTATTGTTAAAAATCCCTATTTTCAGTGCTCTCCCATAAGAGCCGATATTAAATATGGCCATTTTCAATTCTAAATATCTTGAAATCTAGATAGTGAACTTTCTTAAAATTTAGCATAGCTCTTTATTGTACCTCGAAGAAGCTTCCTTTAGTTTTTTTTTTAAATCCTAAGATTATGATTTTTTAAATTTTCATACATACGTACCAAATACAAGTCACCTTGGATGACCTTGAATTTTGAGTATGTTTTTCTTAAATCGATTTGCAACAACTTTTCTTAATAAACTTAAGCTCTAAAACCGGATGGTGTGGAGATAAATTGAGTTAAAAACTTTTGATTTGACTGTAATCAAAAAAATCGTTTTCTTACGATTTTGTTGAAAATTTGAAAAAAAACTTATTCTTTGATACAATGTACAATATGTATTGTAATGTATTGTATATTCAATTTTAAGAGGTTTCAATACGTAGAACTCGAGATATTTATTGTCAAAAATCACTATTTTCTGCAGTCTTGATATCTTGACTTCTGGGTAGTGGAACTTGTTGAAATTTTGCACTGCTCTTTATTGTACTTCAAAGAAGCTACCTTTAGTTTTGTTTTAAATCCTAGGATTATGATTTTTTTAATTTTCATACGTACGTAACAAATACAGGTCACCTTGGATGATCTTGAATTTTGAGTATGTTTTTGAAACAATTTGCAATAGCTTTTCTCAATTCATTTAAGCTCAAAACCACATGGTATGGAGATAAATTGAAATAAAAACTTTTTATTTGACTATATACCTATAGAACTACCTTAAAATAGTTCTACAAAAAAAAATTTATTTTTTTGAAATTTGGCATAAACCATCTTGGATGTCATTTCCATGTGTGTGTTAAATTTTAAGAGGTTTTACTACGTATAGAACTCAAGATATTTATTGGTGGATATCACAATTTTCTGTACTCTCTCATTAAGAGCACGTGTTAAATATTGTAAACTTTAACTCTGAATATATATCTTTACTTCTATACATATATAGGTAGTGGAACTTCTTAAAATTTTGTACAGCTCTTTATAATACATCAAAGAAGCTTCGCTTAGTTTTAAAAAAAAGTTATTGTAAAATGTTTTTTTATCATTTTTACTAATTTAATCTTGAATCAATTTGTAATAACTTTTCTTAATAAACTTTAACTCGAAAATCACATGACACGGAAAGAAACTAACAATAAGAAAAAACTTATTGATTTGACTTTACCGATAGAACCATATCTTAAATTGTTCAATTCGAATGTCCGTTGCATTCATTTATGTATCGAATTTTTATCAGTGTTTTTTTTTACTATCCATATAATGTAATAACAATTTCAAAGAGACTGTACACGATTTCTTAGGAATAACAGGGAAATTTAATTTAATTCAATTTGAAATGAAAAATACAAAATAAAACTTCTTAGAGTGTTTCAAGATCCTATTTTCCATCCAAGAATTAAATATCAAAATATGAATTTTTTACTAATGAAACTCAGAATTCAGAATTCAATCCCTAGAAAAATCAAAATTTGGATATTGCATTGGATAAGCACAATAAATAACGATAACACTGATAAAAAGTTATATGTAAAGTAGTATTTGTACGTTAATATTTATATCTAAATATATAATTTAAAGCATATAAAAAAAATTTTAATTTTTGGTCATTTTTTCACTTTATTAAATTCTTTTTTTTAATTTCGCTTCTTCAAATAGTTCTAATTAAAATTTAAAGTTACATTTTGAAAGAGTGCACACTTTGAATTTTAAATATGTATAGAAAATGATTTCAACTGTGAAAACTGTTCAGAGTCTCGTAAACCGAATTCTTTATTTCGAAAGCGCTGAAATGTTCAGCCGAAAAGAGAGACTCTCGGATGAATATTTGTCTCCGAAACTGTCGCGGTAAATTTTAAAGGGATTTGCCGCAGAGCGAGATTACTCGGGAGCCGACTCAATTCTGCCGAAACCTTTTTTGAAGTCTCCCGAGCGGAGGCCGAGCTCTCGCAGGAGCGAAGCGAGAACTCGAAAGAGGAAATATTAAAGGGTTGAAAATGACGCTACCACTTTTGAATGAATTTATTTGCTCGTGAGATAAAAAAAAATGAAAATATTCGAGAGGGTTGAAAACGACGAGACGATTTGCGAATAAATTTATTCACGAAGGGTGAAACCAAAATATATATTCGAGAGTGTAAAAAATGACGAGACAATTACTTTTAATGAATTTATTCGTGGCGAAAGTTATGTGTGGCACGCAGTGAGAAATTTTTTAAAAATAATGCTCAAGGGTTAAGGGTGGCGATGTAATTGTTCGATAAATTCGTTTACCGACGAGATGGATAATTTACGAGTAAAAATTTTTTGCTACGAGCATTGCGAGCGAATTTATCATCTTAATTAGCGCCTGATGTAATAGATCCCGGGTGAATCGTCGAAGAGGCCTCTATCGGGGCATTTTTCTCCGGTGTAACCTTTCGGGTGATCGATCGAGGTTATAACTCGTCTGGCTCGGCTCAGGTACCTTTGTAAAAAAAAAGAAGAGCGAAATTCCCTTACGAAAATAAATTCGAAAAATGATAGTTTTCTAAATATTGGATTGGTTTTACTTTTAGTCCTTTTTTCAGTCCCCTTAATTAAGTTCTGGAATTTGATAATAAGTAAGGACTGTGAAAATGCAGTTTAAACAACGCGAAAACTTTTAATTAAGAAAATATACTTGACCCAATTAATGAGAATCCCTTTTTTTAAATAAAACTCCGGCGTGCAAACGAACATTTTTTTGAGAATTTGACGAAAGGTTTTTTCAAAGGGTGATAAACAGACAAACAAAAAAAGGGCACTGAGAAAAGAGAGTTTCGTTGAAATTTTCCAAATGGTTCGTAACCATTTTTAATTGGATACCACAGTAATCAAAGTAATTGATGGTAAATTATCTTAGCAAAAATGATATAATAATATCTAGAACCATTACATTTTTCTTTGAATATTTTTATTCAATATTTTTAAAAAATCTAATTGAATTAAACTGACACTTAGAATGCCTAATATAAATGGACCATTTTGTTGGAAGAACAAAAAAATAAAAATAAAATAAATAATATCAAAAAATAGAGATTTTTATTAAAAAATGTTCAATCGATGTATGTACTTCTTTGAAGGAACTAAACAGTAAATAAAAAGGAAAGGATGAGAGATATTTTATTTCGAATTCTCGCGTGGAGAGAACGGTTGATCCCGAATATGCAGCTCCGGTGTGTTGCAACTGCCAGCTTGTTCGGACTGATGCAGTTATCGATCTTGGCCTTACTCGCGTGACGCGACGCCAAGTCCTTGCGCCCTTGGCCCTGTAATTTTGTAGCTTTTTCCTACCACCCCCTCTTGCTCTCTCACCATCTCGATCTCTCGCCTGGCTTGAAGCTTTTTACAGCTTTCGACAATAAATTCGACAAATTGCAGATTATGTCCAATCCCACCTACTATTTCAAACCCACTGTCAAAGTACCCTTTTTTTATTTTATTTTAAAACTTTTCGAGTTTTTTTTTATCAAAATTGTATTTTTTCATCACGATTATTCATCTTTTAACGAGAGAAGTCTTCGACTACGTGTTATTCTTATAAATATTGAAAAATTAAATAATGTAAATATCTCAATAATTTAGAATGGTAATCTTAATGTTTAGCCAGGATATTAATCACAGATATTGAGTGTATACAAATATTTTCATGTTATTCATAAGAAACTTGTAGTTTTTTCATTTTCAACGAGCTATATTATCAACTTCTATTAAAAGTCATAAATCCTTCGTATAATTTATTAATTCCCATAATTTAATTGATGAGAGACATTAATTACAGTATATATAATTTAGTATAAAAATGTGTAAAATTCCGTAAAAATTGTTTTAAGAATTTTTACGTGATCATACAAATAAACAAAGTTGTATTTTTTTTCTGTATTTTTCGGAATATTCGTATAAGGCACTCAGTAATTAATTTTAATAATCCACGATTTTTATACACAAATATGACGCACAATTTAATATTAAAATCTACATTATTCATCTTATCGTGCTTTTTTGTATAGAGTACAAAATTTCAGTTCGAATAGAGCTTGAATTCGCTAATTTATGGTGATCTAATTGGGCGTGGAGAGAAAAAAAAAGAAGAGCTCGGATGAAATTACTCGCGAGACCTGGACTCACCCGGTTACATCCTCGCGGATACAAAATCGCTCCGATCATTCCCGTCACGAAGCGACTACGGTGAAGTTACCGCTACGTTAAACTTGTTTTTCGCTCGTCCCATTCCCGCCCTCGTACTCAGAGAATAAGAAAAAGCTCCTCGTTCCGCCAACCTTTTTTACATTTCCCTTTTATTTCGCTCCCTTCGCGTTATACTCATTTTCCCCTTGCTTCGCGTTTTTTTTCCCCTCGCTCACCCCTAACCTCTATTTTTCCAACGTGAACATTTTTTCTAATTTTTTGCCATCTCGAAATATAAAAAATGCTGAAAAAATTTCAAAGTATAAACAAATGGAAAACAAAAGTTATAAATATTTTCATGATTGTTCTTTCAAGTTTTAACAGAAAAATATATCGATATTTGAACTCAAACATACAATTACTCGAACATATTATCAAGAGCTATTTCGATCGAAAAAATTATTTAAGAAAAACATTTCGAGATAATTTGATATAAAATAGATCACGTTTATGGTAATATTCAATATTTTCTTATTTAATGGAAACGTAGAATAAGCTGAACTGGTTGAATTATTTATTATTTTCAACAAGCGACAGAGGCGAAGAAGAGTGGAAAGAAATGAGGGAAAAAAATTGATTCAAATTATGCAGCTCTCTTGTCTCTCATACTTTCCTGAGTATAAACAATCCGGTGAGTTCCGGATTGGTGAGTATGTGAGAGCGTTCACTCTTCTCTTTTTATATTTTCTTCTCTCTCACTCTCGTTCTTACATCATCGTTTCCTCGATCTTTTAATCATTTTTCCAATTTTGCAATATGAATTCTTGGATTGCGCCTCGAATAAATAGAATTTTTGTTATCTACGTGAAATTTTCGATCAAATAGGCCCTTATAAAATTGAAAAAAAAAACATTCAAAAAATATGTCGAATTTTTACTCCTTTCAAATTTTTCGAATATCTTCAAGATGCGATAACGTTTAACATAATTGATATACTAACATAATTCCTACACCGTTCGCTTTATTTTGCAAACAACTTTATGAATTACCCATAACAAAGTTGATTTCGTCAAGAGAAAGGAAAAATATCACAAATTGAAATTTTCATGGGCCCACGAGACCCAGTGTGAGTAAAAAATTCTGAAGGGTATATAGAACATGTGCTGACTTGTTCCTCAATATCACGAGTCATGGTAACAACTCGGGGCAAGTACATTTACACTGAAAAAAATTTTGTGAAATTTTGTTGATTCAACAAAATTTTGGTTTAATCAACCGAAATTTTATTGATTCAACAAAATTTTGGTTTAATCAACTGAAATTTCACGACTCTATCTCATCTAAAAGGTAAACGATTTTGACAGATCCGCAATTTTCAGCTGATATTATAAATTCATTGCAGATTCTGAAAAACTTTGTAAATCTATATATATATGTTTTTATTCGACTAAAAAAAATGTCTTCTCATTAAAAATAAAATTGAAGGTATACTGCTTTATAAATAATGACCTTGATGTTGAAGTCGTTCGTTTTGTTTTGCCAAAATTTTACCTATTGTGA
Source organism: Cremastinae sp. A BG-2022a (assembly GCA_030522545.1). NCBI lineage: Eukaryota > Metazoa > Arthropoda > Insecta > Hymenoptera > Ichneumonidae > Cremastinae sp. A BG-2022a. The sequence continues at coordinate 23,784 of JAPYYW010000872.1, forward strand.
AGTCGATTTCGTCGAGAGCAAGAAAAAATTTCGTCACATGAAATTTTGAAACGTTTCCTGTTTTCGATACTCGAAAAAACATACTAAAGGACATCGAATACGATAAATTATCTCAGTTCACTTTTATTATAATTTGTACACGTAATAATGTAAGAAAACCTTGCAACTCAATTTTCTACTTGTTATATCAAAGTAAAATTTATTAATATTCACATATTCACGTCATTTGGGTGACAATTTATCATTTTATCTTCATATAAAAAGCTTTGTCTCAAAGTATTGAGTATTCAACGAACGAGACTCGAATGTAGACTAATAATCCTGAAAAGTTCGATGATTGTAAACATTTTGATGAAAAAAGGAGAAAGTTGGTCGAGTATAACAAGTTAAAAAACATGTCAAGTTTTTCGAAAATACCTTGAGCATGGTTTCCATGGTGATTCGTCATGATCGAATCAAAAACCGAACACGGTGTTTTGATCGTTTGGAATCAATTGACTGGCAGAAAGTATCGGGATAAGACGAAGGGTCTCGCAAGGTACACTGTAAAAAATTTCGCTGTGTAATCAAATTGTGTGAGTGGTAAAAGAAAATGCGGTGTAAAATAATAACGCACCGATGTGTTTGGTTTAAAAATCAATGTTTTCAGCAGCAGAGATGGACAAAAACTTTCTTGAGAAATGAAAAATTTTCAATAGATGTTTATTGCACCATCGATGAAGTAAGAATCAACTATTGAAAAATGTTCATTTCTCAGAAAAGTATCGAGCTTCGCCCATACCTGTTCAGCAATAAAACTTTATTTACGTTTCTGGCAGTCCACTCTATTAAATGGCAATAAACAGACGAGAATGAACGCGAAAAATTTATTATCAGGTACCTATAAGCTGAAGCTTGGCATACCAAAACATCATTTTATGGCCCATTATCCGAATATCATTAAGCAATTATCGGTTCTCGAGGGCATCTTTCGTTAATCAGGTTTGAGGGGAAGCATTATTATTTCAAAGAACTGATACTTAAATATAAAAATTTTTAAAACATTGACAGAATGCTTGCTACTCAACATCAACGTTACATCTATTATGAAAAAAATTAATATACAAAAAAAAATTGTTCTATAGAGCAAGTCTAAGTATCAAATTGCTCTACATCAGTTAAATCTCTGCATTCCGAGAGAGATAAAAACAAAAAATAATTTACGAACTTTTCAACATGGAATTTTTTACCAACAAAAGTTGCATATATAATATGTGTATTAGGGTGATTCAAAAAAAATGTTAATTTTTTTTGCAGAATATGATTATTTTCGTGTATATTTTTGGTTTCTTCCTTTTGCCTCCTCTGTCCTCTCTCACGATGACCCCCTGAATGCTGGATTATCTAACACGATAATCCATCGGTAGACCAAACGTAAAACTCGAATGCACTCGGACACGCTCGTATACGAGACGTTAATGGCGCCTGAACTCGCCCTTGTTCCGGCAACGTCCCTTCTCTCCTTTGTACCCGTCCGAGAACACTTTATCACCCGCGACACACGCACACACACGTGCCGGGCACTTTTGTCGAGGGGACGAAACCACCTTGAATATTCGTAACGTTAAAATCTCAACTTCCCTTCTTACTCGTCCATCGCGGTCCAAGGTTATCGAGGAACGTGCAAAAGTCGAAAAATTCAAATTACAGACTGTAAAAGTTGTCAGAAAAAATTTCATCAATTTTTCGCATTCAGGATGTTGTGGCCAAAATCGAAATATGTTTCAAATAACGTATGTAATATATTTTAATATTATGTAATTTTTGTAAATTTTACATATTTTCAAATAACGTGTCTCCGAAATTTCGTGAAAACATTTCAAAACGATTATAAAGTAAATCACCGGGAAATAATTTAACAAATTGCACGTAATTTTGTAAAATAAAAGAAGTGCTAGGAAATTTTCGTACAAACCCAACATCCTTCATCACATTCTTCAAAAATGTTTTTCATTCGTTACGTTTTAAAGTATTTAAAAAAAATATTTTTTAGTATTTTTACAATAAATAATGGACATTTTTAGACAAATGCCAACATTTTTTCGATGTAATTGACAAAGAGTTTTTTTGTTGTTGAGGAAAAAAATATTTGTTTAAAATGTTGATCGAATAATTTTTTCGTCGTCTTCTTATCTCCGCGAAAGTTTTAATCGGGGTGTTGAGAAAATTGATTTTCCCTACGTTAAGAAGTAGCCAATCGACGATCGCTTTGTTAGACACGAAAATGATGGAAGTTTCCTTCTGCTTTTGCCCGCCTGCCAAAACTGCTCTTTTGAGCAGATAACAGATAGTTCCGGTGTCGAAACTTTACGCCCACTCATCATTCTTTAGTGGAACTAACGTGTCGTTAGGAAAATTTTGAGTTTATCAGGCCACTCGTGTTTCTCAGACAATTTGACTCGCAGCGAAAGTTCACCGAAAAACAAAAACAATGTTTAAACTCCAAAACTTATCGCCATTTTGAAATTCTTCAATCTAATTCACAAAAGAATTATTCATAAAATGTTATTCCACGAAGTTTGCATAAAAGAAATTTGACATTTAAACAATGGTTAAGTAAAGAAATTAGAAAAAAAATTAAGTTATTTATTAATTCTTGACATTTTCTCCGTGGTTTTTTGTTTATATTAATTTTTATGAGAGGAGAGAAAAGCCCAGCTTACGAGTTACTGGGTCACTTGCAGCCGACAGCCTTGAGGCTTCGTCCTTCCGAGATAAATGTCATCGAATAGGACGTTCCGACTCTCTTGATCCCTGATGTAATAAATAGTTATTGAATCCTAACTACTGTCAGATTCTCATTGAGCTCGTATAATACGACTTTCGAATCAAAATAATACCGAACAACAATACACATTGTATCGATGCACACAATTGTATAATTTCATTGCCAATTTTTATTTTTTATTTTAATTAATTTATTGTAATAGATAAAAAATGTGTAATGAATTTGACAGTGATCTTACACTTTGTTGTTCATGTTCAGAAGAAATGCACGAACTTTCTAAATGAAAATATTAATAAGTTCCTGAGAATTTCAAAGTCTCTTAATGAATCATTTTCGAAAATAACATCATATTTTTTCTTACATTCCAAAACGAAATACATCAGAAATGTAATCGCGTTCTTATTATAACTTCACTTGTACGTTTAATAATTTGAGAAAAACTTACAACACAATTTTCTACTATTTATATCAAATATACCTGGACAAATATACCTGAATAGTTCGGGGATCGTAATAAACATAAAAAAAAGAGAGAAAATTCGTCGATCGTAACGAAGAAAAAAATTCCAAATTTCCGACAATACCTCGACTATTGTTTATCCATGGTGATTATTAATCGAGGTCGAGGGAAAACCCGAACACGGTCATGATTTTCGGATTTTCAACTCAATTTGGAATCAGTAGACCGGTATAAAGTGTCGGGTCTTGCAAGGTAGTTCGTTACCGAAAAACATTTTGTTGCAATTTGACGAGTATTATTTTCAATCATACGAAAAGTTAATAGTTTAATTTTTTAAATTTATAATATCGTCTCGAAAAACTTAAAAAAATTTCGGTGTGGATGAAAGTGCTGTCCAATTGATGCAAATAATCTCAATCCCGCTATTTTATTCTATATAGTATTATTTCCATTGCATTAAATGTATGCAGTCTTTTTAATTCGAACGAAAAGTTTTTTAATAGCGGCTGTGCTTGGAATAATTCGATTTTTCATCATAAATTATTAGTCCTGTATATATTTTCATTTAGCCATATATATTCGATGGTTCATTTTTTAATTTGATTACAAAAAAATACAAAAAATATTGAGTTTTGTGTGGTGGTGAAGTGAAGTGCGAGACCCATGGAACATATTGAGAAAAAAATTATAGAGATTCGCATCGTTCCTATGAATCACCCTTAATAAAGCTGATTTCGTCAAGAAAAAGGCAAGACATTGCAAATTGAAATTTTCACGGGTGTACGAGACCCAGTGTGACAATGATAATTATTTGGGACGCAATCTAAAAATTCATATCAAATGAGGCATAAAATTGACTTTTCTGATAACATTTCTGTTATCTACAGGAAATTTTGTGATCAAATATTCTATTTTAAAAAAGACATGAATCTTATAATAAATTAATCAGAATAGAGCGTATATTATGCGAGGTATATATAAATAAAAAAACGCGCCTAGAAGAATCGCAAAATATCAATTCAAATTTGTCAAAAAGGAAAAAAACGGCCTCGTTGCTGCTGATTAAATTAAAATGAAGACGAAAAATTTTGTAAAATCTTGAAAAATGGATAAAGGTCGTATGTTTTTGAGAAATACGACAAATATGGCATTTGGTATGGTAGAAGCGTTTGAAAGAGGATTTTCGAGGCGATTGGCTATTAGACGTTACACCTATAAGCGCGCGGGTACGAAAACCGCGGTGACCGTGACTGTATATCTGCGTCGGAGGAAGAGGCACATTACGCTCAATCTAACGTAAGCAGCAGCGTGTGTGACTCGAGTCCGGCAATCCGCCAACTCGTAACGTCGCGTCGTCGTCGTCGTCGTCGTCGTACGTCGACGATGACGAGTTGTGACGAGAAGAAGTAAAGGATCGCGAGTAACCACGAAACGTTTTAACGGTGACTCACTCATCACCGGAGTAATAACGCACACCAACTCGGAACGACGCCAAGTATATCGTCCACCTAAACCTGTCGACAATTTATTATGCTCTCGAATGACGAGCATCCTTCAATAATGAATTTTTTAATTGGAACGAAATATAACGTGGAAACGTCCCAGATCTTTTTCGTGTCTCGTTAATATCCACAAATTGCATTGATAATTAATATATTTGGTGAAAATTTCAACTACTTTTGTTTATTACGATGAACGAAATCTGATTTTATTAATAAACATAAATTTATTGATACTGCTACGGCTTGATATCCGCGATAATTTGTTTCTAATATCAATTATATTTATCGTATTATTTGGGTCAGGTTTTATATTGGTCATATTCAATAATTCATTGACGGTAAAGTAATAAAATGTCTCTGTCATTTAAATCACGATTTCAACTGGTATAAAAAATAAAAGAAAATTTTCAGTTTTGTACAAATAGTCTCGTAAAGATCATTTTTTCGTATTATAAACTTATTGCTTTAATGAAAACTACTTTAGATCTTTCTACCAAAACATAGTCTAAAACTGTTGCCCATTCTAAAACGCATTCAAGCAGACGAAAAAAGAAAATTTTAAATAAATTTCGACCAGGTGAAGATAGTTCGCTGGAAGCAACATCTTATTTTTAAACATGGTCTTATTTTTAAATATAGATACTCGCACAAAATGAACTGTTCATTATTATATACAATAGAAAACTTGCCTGGACAAAAATAACAAACAAATTTAATACTACATTTATAAAATAAAAAATTAAAGTTTGAACTGTAATTAATGTAGAAGTAATTAAAATGATATTATAATTAGTAGACAGTACGAAAACAGCATCTAATATTAAAAAAGAGAGTCAACGACAAAGGTCAAATGCAAAGAGAGGTAAATCCTTACGCCTTCGTAAGAAAAGTAAAAAAAGAAGAAGAAAAAAAGTGTCTGGATGAATAATTCCAGCGTTTGTCTTGAAAAAGAATAAGAGATAGAGAGAGAGAGGCGTAACGAAAACGAATCTGCACACGTGTCTCGAGCGTGCGTTTATAAAAGTGTCCCCGAGTCGTCAAACATTCCGGTTGTCACCGGAACGTGCAACCGTGTAATTCACGTTCGTTACTCATATACCAAGATTCCCATTCATACTTGAAGAATATACGTGGACAATTTTCAATCAACTTTATGCTCCTTATCCGAACTCGACAGACTCGCTCGAGATTTCATCTCTTTCTTTAATCTCGAGAAAGAAATTCCATCCGGTCCCTCTCTAACTCGACGTTCGAACTGTCGCTTTGATAACGTTACCGGAAGACGTCCAAATCATTTTATTTTTTTATTTTTCATCGAAAATTCGCTTACTTGATCAATTATTTTGCCAATGAAGTGACAGTTTACTTTGTAATATAAATTCTTCAATAACACACGGTTAATTGAAATTATACTTGATTTTTTAAGCTGGGTCCATCAAATTTTACTTTTTGAACGACTAATTGGACAAATGTATTTTCGTACTGATATAAAGTACTATTAGATAAAAATCTTTAAAAAATATATGTTTTGTAGAGCTAATAAAACTATAGAGAAAGGAAAAAAGTTTGTATGTAGGTCATCGATCATTTGAGTAATTTATTTAATTTCAAAATATGCAATTTTAACACGGGTTTTTGTGGCGGAATGTTCATCATATTTTTTGAATACAATTTAAAATATAATTATCAATTAAACAGCTTAGAAAATTTTTGATAAATTTTTTAATTACGAGCCGCTTTTTCTTGACATGGTTTGAATTGATATTTTGCTGTACTTGTAGGTGCACACTTCATACAACTTCGCATAATGCGCTCTATACCGATTAATTGAATTTATGATATTTTTTAAAAAGTATTTTGAAACGATATTATAAATTGGAAACACTAAACTATTCACTTTTCGTATGATTGAAAATAACTGGAACTGACACTCTATTATAAACTTGTCGAATTTCTACGAAATGTTTTTCGATAACGAACTACTTGGCGAGACATCCGTCACTTTATATCGGGACCTAATAATTGTAAATTCAATCGGAAATCCAAACAATCAAGACCGTGTTCGATTTTTCACTCGAATTCGACGAATAATCACCATGGATAAACAATAGTCGAGGTATTCTTGGAAATTTTGATTTTTTTTCCTCGTTACGCTCGACGAATTTTCTCTTTTGTTTTTTAATGTTTAAGATCCCCGAACTATTCAGATATATTTGATATAAATATAAAAGAAAATTCTGTTGATAGTTTTTTTCACGTGAGCTGAGAAAATTTAGCGTTTTCGAGAACAATAAAAAAATCTCAAAATTTCAAGTAGCTATATATTTTCGTGTCCTCGACAAATCGACTTTATGATGGGTAATTCCTGAAAATTTTTGCAAGATGGAATGAATGATTCAAACATCAAGGTCATTATTTCCAAAGCAGCAAACGTTGAATTTTTTCTTTAATGAGTAGAGATTAGCTAAAAGTCAATACGCTCCGCATCATGGGCTCTATTCCGACGAATCGATTAGAGGCTTCATGTCTTTTTTAATATAAGAAATGCAAACGATTCATATGGAGTTATAAAAAACGTAAGTTGTCAAAGTAATTTTCGAAATATTTGCAATAAATGTTGAATCTCCGATGCTTAATCTTAAAAAAACCAGATAACGCGTGCTGACGACCACAAAGTCAACTGACCAACTTTCAACGAAATATTTAGCTTTAAATGCTTTATTTACAATACATTTTTCACGTAATTTTTCCAATTACTAAAAATATTTAAAGATTAAATGCTTAGAATATTAATTAAAAGATAATTAAAAAATTTTTCGTTAAAGATGGTAAATTCATACCAACACAATTCCAATTTTCAGACAATCGATATGTTTCCACCTACAAAAAATTTCGACTTAATAAATTTATCAACAACCGACATTTTTATTTTTTAATCGTTAAAAGACTTCGTGAAATGTCAACACGTACTTAAATAAGACATCAAAGAATTAACCCCGTGCGAATTTTCAAGAAATTCCTGTCTCGAACGAATTTGCACGCGACTCCTAGCCTCAATAAAAGCAAAAACAAACGAGCAAAAAAAAAAAAATTCTAAAAACGCTCGCGAGCGTCATATTGTTCGCAGCTTCGTACAGTAACAGTTTTTCTCCATTCTCGTTTTTATTCTTGCTCTCTTTTTCTCCTTTGTCGCTGTTTTATCGTTATTCGCTCGCGTGTCGTGGAGAGCGTATACCCCCGGCATGTACGGCTGAATGTAAACACAAATGAATAAGTGTCGCGGAGGATGCGAGGAAAGGGCTTGTCCGGGTATATATGGAGGAGACGATCGGGGTCACTGGTTTTCAGCGTACGTCAGATATAAACTATCTCCGCCGTCCTCTTTTCTGCCCTTCCTCCCCTCCCCATTGTCCCGGAAACACGTCATTGCTTTTTTTCTCCCCTCTCTGTCTCTTTAATTTTTTTTTCTCTCCCTCTCTCTTATTTTTTTCCCCCCTTTTCTTTTCACCGCACGGAACGTGGGCTCGTTTTCTTCGAGGATCGATCGCGTGTCGTCGCGACGCCCTTACTTCAGTCGCCAAAGCGTCTCGTCAACCTCACCCCCCCTCCCCCTCTCCTATATCTCCCTCTCTCTCTCTTTCTCGTTTATTCTCCCATTTCTATCTTCTATATTTATTTCTGGTCATTTTCTTCTCTCTCCAGACTTCAGTCTCGACGAAAATACTTTTTTTTTTTCGTCGCGACTGATTCTCGCGGTCTCTTTCCCTTCCTTGTGTGTTCCTTCCGCTGCTCACGATCCTCCGCTATGACGGACGATCACGACCACCCGCGACCTGGACCAAGCTACCGAGCGTTGAGACACACGTTCAGAAATGTCCAGGAAACACGAAAGAAAATTCGAATGGGCCTTCGTCACGAGGCGTTAGTATAATATTGTATTGGCGATTTTATAATTTTGTCATTGAGAATTTGATAAAATTCGATATATCGATATGTATATAGGATTTTATTTTGTGGCAAGAGAATAATCTGATTTCATTTTTGAACAACTACGGAGAATCGGTAAAAGATGTTTATTTTACATTTTCAGACTGTATTAACATTTAGAAGATTTTAAATATATTTTTTTATATTAACATTTAAAATATTAAAATTGATTCTATCATAATTTTTTTAAAGGTATATGCATTTAGCTTGAAATAAAATAGCTAAAAATCTAGAGAAAATAATATATAAAATGTTTCAGAAAGTTAAAAGTGAAATAATTAGCAAATACACACATTATAAACGCAAACAGTTTTTGCACTTTTGTTTCTTTTTGCAGTTAAAAAAAATTATTTTATCTTGTAGTCATTTTTTATACATTTTAAAGAATATGTAACATGCTTTCTTTTACTTTTATTCTGTGTTTATCTTAATTTTTATTATTATTTTTAAGATATAAAATATTTATATATTTTAAAAGTATATTTTGTTACTCTGACTAAAAAATTCAACTGGATGAAAAAGCCAAAATTGTGAACGTCATTCTAGCAAAACACGATGAATATTTTGCACGAGAATATTGAATTTCGACTCTTCCATCGGAGATTGGATACGAAAAATAGGAAGATTGACATTGGATCATGATAAAGCATGAATTTTCGAAAATATGCAAATACCGAAATAAAGAATGAAACGAAATAGTTTTGAAACGATTTGAAAATTTGATCTTGATCCCTCCAGCGAGCTCGAAAATTTATATAGGAACGACGAAACAATTTCGAAATTTTTTTCAGTCGCGTCGAGATGACCTGTAATCAGATTTATCAATTTGCGCTCAATCCTCGAAAGTCGTTATTGCGTCCTCTTTCGTTTTCACTCGAGTCACTCGCTGTCTGCGGAGAATCCACGTACGTGCCAGCGTAACGAAAAGAAAAAACGAAAATCGGCGCGTTTATTTCTTCGACCTGTGCGCGAGCCCGTTCTGGACTGAGAGAGAAACGAGGCGGGGATGAATCGTTGCGGTAAAATGCGATCGTCCGGACGTGAAATGCGCGCCTGCAACGTTCCCGATACCGAAACGAATTATACCCGCTCCGCTTCCAAATCTTCTCAGCGAAAGTCTCCATTTAGTTGAGATTTCAAATAATCAATTTTTAGTCCTCCCATCGCCTTCTTCCTCTTGTTTTCATCCCTCTTTCTTCACTAAATAATATGCGGGAAAAAAACATATTTTATGATCCTTTTTTACAGGTGATTTTCGAATCACTTTTTAAATGGAAGCCATTCGAAAGATGCTGACACATGATTGGATTTTCGATATGTTGTTTCGAAATGTATTACTGTGAGTTTTTTTTATTACTACGAGAGCGCAAAAATCGCCCGAGCCACTGTAACTTGCTAGTATAATCCTATATTAAAAAAAGACATGAGGCCTCTAATCGATTAATCGGAATACAGCGTAATAATGCAAAGTTGTATGCGAAGTATGCGCCTAGAAGAAGACAGCAAAATATCGATTCAAAACTGTCAAAAAAAGAAAAAAGCTGCCATTTAAGGAGTATACCCCTTTCCATCATTTCAAAAATATTCAAGGGCTAACTTTTTAAAAAATTGATGACTTGACGTGATTCTTGCGCCATTCGCTTCGTTTTGTAAAAAACTTTAAGAACCACCCTTAATAAAGTCAATTTGGTCAAGAGAAAGAAAAGATATCACGAATTGAAATTTTCATGGGTTCCCGAGGCCCAGTGTGACTGATCAAATTTTTTGAAATATTTTAAACTCGATTTTAAAACCCTATATTCAACGGGAAATTTTCCGTAGATAATGAAAATGATCATTATTCGTGGCGCAATCCAACAATTCAGATTGAAAAATTGAAGAAACTGATCGAAAAGTCAGTTTTTCAATTTTTCTATATGAATTCTTGAATTTCGCCTCGAATAAGAAGTATTTTCGATATCGCATGTTAAAAAAGACATGAGGCCTCTAATCGATTCATCGGAATAGAGCGTATTGTGTGGAGCGAACTTTTGACTAATCTGTACTCATTAAAAAAAAATTTAACGTGCACTGCTTTCTAAATAATGACCTTGATGTTTAAATCATTCATTTCGTCTTACAAAAATTTTCAGAAATTACCTATTATGAATTCGATATCGTCGAGGACACGAAAAGCCACTTGAAATTTTGAAATTTTCCTATTTTCGATTGTCGAAAAATCAGGCTGGAGATCCTCGAACGCGCTAAATTTCCTCAGTTCATACGAAAAAAACTTGCAACACAATTTTCTATTATTTATATCAAATATACCTGGACGAGTATACCTGAATAGTTCGGGGATCGTAAACATAAAAAAAAAAGAGAAAATTCGTCGAGCGTAATGAGGAAAAAAAATTCCGAATTTTCGTTAATCCCTCGGTCATTAGTGTTTCCATGGTGATCGGTCGAGGTCGGGTGAAAAATCGAATAAGGTCTTAATTGTTCGAATTTTCGAGTGAATTTAGAATCAGTACATCAGTAGACCGGTATAAAGTGTCGAGGTAAGACGTGTCGGGTCTTACAAAGGGTAGTTCGCTAATACCGAAAAACATTTCGTTACAATTTGACAAGTTCAATTGAGTGTCGTTTCCAGTATAATTTTCAATCATACGAAAAGTGAATAATTTAGTGTTTCAAATGTATAACATCGTTTCAAAATATTTTTTAAAAAATGTCAGTGTGGATTCCTATATTAAAAAAGACATGAAGCGTCTAATCAATTATCATCGGAATAGAGCGCATTACGCGAAGTTGTATGAAGTATGTAAGTATGCGCCTAATATAGAAGAACAGCAAAATATCAATTCAAACATGTCAAAAAAAAGCGGACGCGTTATCACTCGTAATAAACAAAAGAAAGAAGGTCTAAGATAAAAATTGAGAGACTGAAAATAACGGGCTAGTAGAAAAAGTGTTTTTTGAACGGACACATGTAGGAAGTAGGATTTTCCGGGAAATCCTATTTTTCGCGTGTAGTGACCGTGGCAGATGGCATTTTCAGGGGTTCTTGGCGATGCGTTTTGCTGGATGTACTTATTTGAGCGGAGCTCAATCGGCCACGACCTCGTTCAGGAACGACGAATTGGATCTTCGAAGCTGCGCTCTCGGAAACGTTTTCTCCTCACGAAATTTCCTCAATCGCGACGGAAAAATAGATAAAATAAAAGATCAGAAAAAGACTGCAGAAATAAACGATCTTCCGTCATTTTACCACACTTTTTTTTTAAATATCAAGATCGTTCCAAAAATAAAACAGCCCACTTCTGATCTGATAGCAATATAAAATTTAATAAAAAGTTCAATATAAGTTTAATTCTCTTACACCGATGAAATTTTTTTCTTCCCGAAATCTTCTGAATTTGAAATTCCAAAGGCTTCTAAAACTTCTCAAAATTTATTTCGATCAACTAAAAATTATACATTTAAACCCTTTGGAAACAGCTTTAAAAAAAAACATTTTTTAAACCTTCAAATTTCTCATTAAATTCGTTTTCTCTAATCCTCGTTCGTTCTTTTCGTTCCCGTAAAACAATAGCTTTCCACGGTGTCCAAATATTGACGAAAAAAAAAAAAAAATAAAAAAAAATAAACAACGACTCGATTCCAATTCGAGATTTTTTCGAAAGTTCGTTTCCCGATCTCTGGCGCGTGCTCCCTTTATTTTCTTTCTCGAGCGCGCGTTATCGAGGATTCTATCGCAACGCTGAAAGTGTATTGACTTTTGTTCCCATCGAGCCAGACTGCCGGTCGCCGATTTTCCAGTTCGATCCGGTCCGCTCGAACCTCTCGACTTTATGAATGAGCTCCCGAACCGGACCAAACTCGCTTCAAAGAGTATCATAATGATAGTAAAAATAATAATAAGAATATTGAACGTGTGAATCATAAACACGAAACCTGAGAGGCTCCCGCGCACGTTGTCTTCCCATTCTCGAATCTTGATTTTCTCCGTGCAATCACCCTTATTTTTTTCCAACTAAAAATTTTAATTTTTTTAACAATCGGGATATCTTTTACCCGTAGAGACTCTAGCAAAAGTTAATTTAATTTTTTTAATTTCAATTTTTTTAATGGAAATTTTTAATTTTTCAAATTTCTAATTTTTTTTGAACGAAACTCTGCAGTTATTCAACATTCAAACGTATTGTTTATAATGAATATTGTTTAAACAATAAAAGATAGAAAACATAATATCAACTTTGAAAATGAATTTTTAGGAAAATATTTCAATTTCTTGAATATAAACAAAAAAATGCGTTTCAAATAACAAAACTTATAATGTAAATAAGTTTATTATGACATTTGGAATTATTAGAAATTTTGATGTACTGCAATATCATAAAAAATTCCTTTTTCTTGAACATTTAAATGGAATTTCATTTCGACATATTTCAGTATAAACGAAGACCTCGTATATTATCATGAAATGGATCGTCTCTTACTTTATCATCAGGCTTATCTGTCTCGTCTTTGTTGTAAAAAGATAAAAATCGTGGAAGCTCCAATCTGTATTGCTTTACAAATGAAAATACGAAAATATTCCAAAAATTAGTCTGTGATTCGTGATAAAAGAGTAGCAAATAGTGACGTTATTTCTAAACTTTACAAGTTGTATACGTCATTCTCTGATTTTTATTTCATTTTTTTTTTTGAAACGATTCTACTATCGCTTTATGTGCTCTTTATCGCTGATAAACTTAAATTCGCTATGTATATAATGTTTCACTTTGTGTACTGTGAATTTATGTAAAGTTGTTCGACACACTCTGTACACAGAATATCGAGAAAAACAACCTTGACTCGGAATTAATCGTACATTCAAGCTTTTATAACTTCTCTGTCGGTCGCTCTATTCCTCATTTCCAGCGAAAATAAAGCAATTTAGAGCAGTCAAAAAAAAACAAACGTAGTCACGAAAACTCAGCAAAATTTAATAAATTCAAACAAAATATTTATTTACAATTTGAAGAAGAATTGTCTTATTTATAAAAGACCTTTTATTTTTTTTAAATACTCCAAACAACATTTGTGAACATTACGATTATTAAATAATCTTTAGTGGAAAAGTATTGAATTTTTCCACGATTTTTTAAAAACATTGCTCAAAGTTCATCAAGGCCATTGATACATTTATAGCAAAAAATACACTCTTAATGTTCATTTCGTAAAATTCAGACTCTTCCTTTTGCCCGGAATAAGTTAAAAAATTGAAAATAAATTAACAAAAATCTCATATTTTTAAATTCACCAAATATTTGTTTAATTTTCATATTTTTAATATAATATTAATGTAGACATGATAACAAGGTTCATGCATCAACTTTCGTGCATATTTAAAATTAGATACACGGCGATATAAATATAATATATATATAAAAATAGAAAAAGAATTTCCCGAAGGTGAAGTTTGTCGAGAGTGCAATACGATTAAAATAACAGAGTGCATTATCTCTAATTGTCCAATTGCATATGGAACTGGATTTGCGATACGTCACGAGAGAGTGAGATGGATGGATAGAGAAAGAGAGAGAAAGAGAGAGAGATGAAGTCGAGACGTGATGATTTGCGTGCTTCAGACTGATACGAACGCCTACCTCTGCGCTTCGTTCATCCATATTGCAACGCATGCAACCCATCACTTTGCAACCTTTACGCGAACCTTTACAGCTTTGCACCACATGGTATCCTCTCTCGATCTTTTTCCGTTATTTATTTAACTTTTATCTTTATAGTTTTATTCTTTACTCTTATACAATTTACTTCAACTTCAATATGTATTTATTTTTATTTACGTATGATACTAAATTTTGTACATCCTTGAGATAATTCGAAAAATTTAATCGATTTCGAAATTTTATTTTCATTTCATTAGAATCTCGATGAAATATTTTTATGTGGATAAAATCTTTGTTGCTTTGTTCTTATTCGAATACCATTTTTCGATTTTCATTCCTTTTGATAAAATCAATGTATATTTTTTGACTATTCCCTTTTGTATCAAAAAATGTTACACAACTATGAATTTTTTCGTTTTGACCAGGTTCTCAAGTTTTAGTTTCTTGAAAATTTCCAAAAAAACGCAAAGGGATACAATTTCCGAAATTCGCCAAAATTTGGACAAAACGATATTATTTCCTTATTATCAACTTAACGATAATGTTAATAATTTGTATTTATTTAATCTAAAAATGCAAAAGAAACAGATTCAGATTCAGTTTTTTAGCTTTTTCTATCCGATTTTCTTACGCGTAATTGTTTTTAGAACTAAGATGAAAAATTGGAAAATTTGATGACCACTTTTTTTTAAAATGAAAATTCGAGTTTGCTCTCGTATATGAATGGCGGTCGACGGGTCGGAGCGGTACGTGTGATTGGCGCAAGGCCAGTGTATTGCGTAACGCTCGAGCATCGGCAAATTGGCCGAGTTGCGAGAGAAGATCGTGCGCGCTCCCGACTATTATGTGTACCGTGAATTTTTCCTCGTGTAGACCACACGGGATTATCATCTCGCTCGCACTCGTGTGGAGAGCGTAAAAATATGATTTCCATGTCCATGAATCAGCCGCGACGTTGCTAAGATGCCAGCCCGAATGCCCATCACGATCCGAAACTTAGGTTGAAATATATTTGGAACTTTTCCAAACGATCTCTCGAGTACACTATAAATTCCGGCCGATAATAATCGAGGATGGTATTAACCTTTTTTCTCTTCCTCTTTCGCGTCCTTCACTCTTTTAAGGCAACAAAAAACGAATCTCCAAAAGACCGCGGTCATAAAAATGCGATTTTATATGTGAATTTTAAAAAAATACTCGATATCCACGATCTCGTTCGTGTCTAACATCGACAGTACTTTTGTTTATACTTCTAATTGAAAACTTAAAAAATGCCATAAACATTTTTTATTTTTATACGAATAATTTTAATATAAATATTATTATTTTTTAATTATATAAATCTTTTAAGTTTTTTTTAAGTTTCTAAAGTCTTTCACCAACTGACGTCACTTCTGCAAAGTCCATTTATGAAAAAAGTATCAATTAAAAAATTAAATTAAATTTGTTTGTTCAATTTGTATTGCACTGTCGCTATAACTTTTATTTTTCTTCTTTACGTGTCATTATACTTTGTTACAAAAAAAATTAAAATCAAAGTTATACGTTTTTAGTCTTAAACATAGGAAATTTTAAGAATTCTTCCTTCATTGCCACGATTCTACGATCATTTATTTGTATAATCAAAATTACGATGTCTTATCTGAAAAAGTTTCAAATTTTTCCGATTAGTACCACAATACGATAAGACAGTAATTTTTTCATGCTATATACGTTCTTTCAGTGTGTATAAATAGTCTGATCGATTTTTCTTTTTTTTTCGTGTTAAACCTACCTTAATGAAAAATTGATCTTAGATTAATCTCTCGGTAATGTAGTCGAAAAGTGTGCCAAGTTTTATCGAAATCTCCTTCGCGTCATTTTCACGCGAAGCCCAAACCTACGAACAAATAAATCCCCAGACAGACAAGATCTTGTCTGACTGGAGTTTGAATTCCAAAGAATTTTTTTTCCTCACCGTCACTCATAAAGTATGCACAGCAACTATATTTTTTCCAAACATTTTTCTACAATTACGAAATTTTTACGATTAAAACAGACACAAATGCATTATATATTTTTTTAAATTTTTATGAAGACTTTTTAATTAACGTCAAATTTACTTTTCACAAATATTTTTTAAATAATTTCAAGTGATTCCTGTCTATATATACGTACATTTATAGCAACGATGAGTCTTTGTTTGATTTATCTATCTTTTGATGTGAAATAATAAAAAAATTTTTTTTCTTAATCGCAAAAAAAAAAAATTCTGCCACAAAGCGGAGTAAAGGTGCGTAAAAATGGCGTATAGGCGCCAGTAGGTTTTATAGATTATACGCAATAGAGAAGGATGGAAGTATCAGGGCTTTGAAACCGAATATGTATCGCCCCGAACGTATCTCTTTCTCTCGTTCTGTATATCGCTGCGCGTTTTAAACTATATATAGTTTATTATGCGAATATCAATAAAATACACGGTGGAGTTACTTTTCCTCGCTGGGATGCATGAAAGCTCGAACGTTCGCAATTTGAATAAAAGCTTCCTGACGCTATATAACGCAACTCTCGTTCATACATAAAAAAATACGGAAGTATAATATTCAAAAATTCTGTAAAGAAATAAATTCTAAAACCGCAACGAAGATCACCACGTCACAGAATTTTTGTAGAAAAAGTTTATGAGAGATGTTAAATTCTAGCGAGAGTAACGGAACTTTTGTTTTTTTTTCTCTATCGTGACACTTTTTGTGAAAATATTGCAGAAAAAAGTTGGAAATATTTTATTTACTATTCTCTTTTTATTGTATGCATCTGACAGCTATTTTATTGTGATATCAAGACTCAAACTTTTTTATGTATGCTGAGATCAATGATCGTGCAAGCCTTTTATATACTTCACTTGTAGCATCGAGCTTTTTCAAAAAATATAGCATATAATGCGAAAGTTCAGGTTTTTTCAAATATTCGTTGAGCTTTTTAAAACATATTTTATGATATGAAAGTTCAATTTTTTCAAATATTATAGATCAAGTGTCGAGCAACTTTAAACATTTTTTATAATACGAAAGTATAAACTTTTTTACATATCAGATCATTTTTATTAGAGCTTTTTTATGCAATAAATATATATAGCTTGAAGCTTCTTTATCCAATATTAAAAAAGACACGAGGCCTCCAATCGATTCATCAGGATATAGAGCACATTATGCGAAGTTATATGAAATATTCGCCTAAAGAAGAATAGCAAAATACCAATTAAAAAATGTTAAAAAAGAAAAACCGACCGCGTTGTCTCTCGTGCTTCAAAAATTGAAAAAAATTCGAAAAATTTTCAAAAGACACGTGATAACTTTTAAGGTAATTGATATATTAACTTGGTTAATGTCTACTCAAAAAAATTTAAGATGCGGCTTTGGAAATAATGACTTTGGTGTTATAACATTTTATTTCGACTTGAAGAAATTTTCAGGAATCACCCATTATAAGGTCGATTTCGTCGAGGACACGAAAAGATATTGCCATTTGAAATTTTGAGATCTTCCTCTTTTCGATTCTTGAAAAATTAGGCTGGAGAATCTCTCGAACATGCCAAATTTTCTCAGCTCACTTTTATTAAAACTTAAATGTGTAATAATGTGAGAATAATTTAGCAACTCAATTTTCTACTATTTATATCAAATATACCTAAAAAATATACCTGAATAGTTCGATGATCGTAAACGTAAAGAAAAGGGAAAGTTCGTCGAGCATAACAAGGAAAAAAACTGTTTATTTTTCGAGAATACCTCGACGATTCGACCAGGTCGAGTGAAAAACCGAAAACGATCTTGATTTGTCCGGTTTTCGACACAATTTGGAATCAGTAGACCGGAAGAAAGTGTCGGGATAAGACGTGTCCGGGTCTTGCAAGGTAGTTCGTTACCCAAAAATATTTCGTAACAATTTGACAAGTTCAATTGAGTGAGTGTCAGCTTCAAGTGAGTGTCAGTTGGATTTCATAGAGCACATTATGTGAAGTTCTGTGAAATATTCATCGAGAAGAACAGCAAAATATAAATTTAAAAAAATATCAAAAAAGAAAAAAATAAAATAAGATGAAGTATTTTTTAAATATTAGATCCAGAATTCTTTTTTATAGTCTAAATTGAGCATCGAGTTTTTTGGGTCACAGTAAAAAGCATCAAGCTGTTCGTGTTATATTGGATCAAGCTTTTTTATGTATTGGATTTCGAATAGCCAATTTATTTTTTCGAGGTTTTAGAATTTTTTTTTTAATTCCTTTGGGTCATTTTCGCACATATTCGGTGGAATTAGAGGATCGTGAGTGTGCGTTGAACGAGAACATCGGAGGGGTCGCGCTATGGACCATTTACCTTTTTCTTTTTCCTCCGTCGAATCTTACCTTTTTCCTCTCGCTTTTATTTCAACTCTTCTTTTCCACGTCAGCTCAAAGTCGCCGAACCGTTGCCTCATTTCAGTTTCCCCCTCTTTTTTTTTGCGAATACCTTTCAACACAGTTTTTTTTTCAACCGTGCATGGCTTTTATGTCGAGCTTTCATCCAGACGGTTTCTGACGAAAATGTGCCAAACAACGACGACTTTCGGACGGAAAAGAAAAAAAAAGAGGTAAAATAAGAAAATTAACGATAACAGAAAAAAACACAGGCTGCAATTATCTTTTTTTATTGCAATAATCGCTCGAATTCGTTTTATGAAAGGATTCGAAAATTATATTTCGATTCAAAATATTTTACATACCTTTTTTTGAACATGCAATATTTTTAAATGTCAAACTTTATTAATTTTCTAAAAAAATTAAAAAATTATGTATCACAAATGTTTTTCTTTCTTAAAAACTTAAGGTAGTCCTATCGTTTTAAACAATTCGTCAGATTTATTTTTAAAAAATCAAAGGCTTTAGTACTTAAAAATAATAACTTTCTTGCAAAATTCTAGAGTAGGTCATCGACTTAATAATCGGGAAATTAATTATCAAAAATCGCTCATTTTCGTGACCAAGGCATAACGATGATACGAAAATTCTTGCTTCCGCTCACTTCAATATCGAATCTATTTATAGTGAATCGTAAGATTTTTGCGAAAAACGGAACTTGAATAAAGTACATTCCTACGAATCTTATCGTTTTAAAGAAAAGTGGAGATATTGGCCTGTTTTTTAAGAAAATCGTTGTTAAACTTAACATTTGCTTGAATATTTTACGGATATTTTGGTATTTCACCATATTGAATCTGTCGCGGACAACCGCCGAGTTCAAACGTGCCCACTATTTACACTCATATTTTCTGTTCATCTTCTAGTTTTCTTTATTAATTTTATTCGATGAGTGTGCACATCTTTTTATCTTGGTTTTCTAAAAAATTTTTTTTGCAAATTACTTTTTTTTTAACTTGGAAAGCAACATATACTTTTTCAATTGCGTGACATTTAAACATTTTGAGGTTAGTAACCTCGAGTTGTACTCTAATCGTTGATAATTAGTTTTTGATGTTACAATTACTGATAAATAAAAATTTCAATTTTGTTGACAATACGTAAATTTCCTCATTCGTTTCTATTTTTTACAATGATCTCTAATTTTTCCGTAAATTACGTGAATTACTTGCAAATGACATTTGATTAGTCTGCAGCGATAGGACTACCTTAAACATTTAAATATAAAAATAAAACAGAAGTGAAACGTAATATAATAAAATATATATTTAAAAATTTTTTTCAGCATTTGTATTATTTCTCTGTGATTTTTCATTTAAAACTATATTAATTTCTATAAAATTTATTAATTTTATTAATTACTATAAAATTTATTCATTTATGAATTTAATATAAAATTACTATAAAATTTACTATATAATTTATTAATTTATAAATTTATTTATTAATTATTAATTTATTAATTACTATAAAATTCACCTGACCGAAAAATTATGTGTTTCAAATATTGCCTTACGTTCGAATATTGAAGAGAAGAAGGTAAAATATTTTTTAAATGATGTTAATGTCACCGAAAACGTACGGGTTGGAATGTGGGAAAATCTTGCCCGGGAAATAAATTTTCGCGAGGGTTCCCCGATGGGCCGATTCCTCAAAATGGGAATCCGCTCTTCGCTCCGAAATCTGTAAAAAAAAAAACGTTTGATCCAAATCCGTAGGCAGTTTGTGCCACTCTCATCGCGTTTCGTCGCATAAACTTCGGTTTTTTTTTTCGCAGCCTGAAAGCTTGGACGGTATATGGTAGGGAAAATGTGAAAAAACGTGAGAATCGTCGGTAAGAGAGACGGAGGGACAAAATTTGGCGTCTGTGAGAGCGAAATTGGTGTCTGTCGAATAAGAATCTCTCTCGAAGCGACAGACAGGGTAGGCCGTAATATAGCCCAGTAACACAGATCGCCGTTAGCCCGGTATATCAGGGGGTCTCGCAAGCCTCGCTTTTTCTCTCTCTCTCTCTCTTTCTCTCCGGAGCATTTACCCTCGTGAAAGACGACGGTGCGCAGACTCGCTTACCTCCCGATAGCCGGGGAGAGAGCGCGTCGCACGCTCGCGCCGCGATGTACTTTGCGGCGAAGCTCGGCAAAGAGGCGACGGTTGGAGCGCACGCGCGGAGAGCTGCGCGCGCAGCGGCCGACTGGGAGGGGGCTCGGGAGCGGCTCGCGCGGAGTGGGAAGAGGCCGCGCAAGCCCGCTCCCGTCGAGTTCGCACGGGAGAGAAGCTTCCGAGGGATGAATTCACGGGACGCGGACGGCGGAGAAGAAGGGCGAGAGAAAGAAGAAAAAGAAGCTCGCGCACGCTCGAAACCGAGTCTCCGTCTCGCTCCGACGCTGGACAAAATCCCGGCAGGGATTCCACACGGACGGGACGAGATTCGAGGGAGCGAGGGAGAAAGATATACCGCGCGGGCCGCGATGATGCTCCCTCGCTCGACGCTCGCGTCCTTTGAGTAAGAGCGCGCGAGCCAACGCGCACCGGGGGCCGCCGGGAGGGGCGCGCGAATGGGTTAACCGAGCGCGGGCGCGCTGGTGGGGGAAGTACGGGTCGATGATGCCGGCGCGGTCCTCGCCGACGCGATACGCCAGTCAGTCTCTCTGGTCTGGCCGAAGCCGCGCGTCGCTAAAACTTCTTTCACATCGAACACCGCACACGCCGCAGCC
The DNA here is from genome assembly GCA_030522545.1 of Cremastinae sp. A BG-2022a. Classification (NCBI taxonomy): domain Eukaryota; kingdom Metazoa; phylum Arthropoda; class Insecta; order Hymenoptera; family Ichneumonidae; species Cremastinae sp. A BG-2022a. Next base: position 45,303 of record JAPYYW010000872.1, read on the forward strand.
ATGGGTGACAAGGTTTGTGCGACCAATATCCACCGACAGCCCAAAATGAGAGAAACACCAATCGAATACAGGAATTACAGAGAAACAGAGTCAAATACGGGATAAGGGACATACGAGAAAACAAATAAAAAAAACATTAAAAAAAAACAAATAAAATAAAGAAACAGATGAACGAGAAGTCGCGAGCGCTGTTCACGAGAATGCTCGCGATTCTCAGAAACTCAGGACAAGACTTACTTTTTTTTCGACACGGAGAGACAGACTGACGGACGAACTGACACCTCGGGGTCTCGCTAACACGCGGATTCTCGGCTCTGATACAATATACATTCTCGGTGTCACTGCGCGTGTGTGCGTGCGAGACAGAACGTTTTTTTTATTCTTTCTTTCAAAATAATCAATCTCTATTTTTCTCTCTTTCGCTTTATTTTCCTCTCGTATTTTCGTTGGCATCCAGCGCGTAGTCTCTCGCCCCCCCGGCCCCTGTGACGAGTGAATCGCGATTTTCGTTCCGAGTGAATTGCAAGGCGAGAGAGAGAGAGAGAGAAAGAGAGAGCGAGGTAAATAGATTGAAAAATTGGAAACGTGCCGACGAGAGAGGGACGAACGTATCGAGAGATCGTGTCAAGTGTTTGCTGCGTTTATCAAGTGTCTCGTGAATCTTATTCGAGAGAGAAACGAAAGAACGAATGAAATTGTGTTACCGGTGCTTTTCGAGTCATTTGGTGATAAATGCTCGATTCGCTGAGCTCATGAGTGCTATTCGAACCTCTCTCTCGTCTCGTGATCGAGAATACCGATCGGAGCTTCGCGCAAGGAGGAAAATTCGTACGCGGGGAGAGAAAAAAACGATCGAACGGAGCTTCCAGCTCTCATCCACCGGGGAGAGGGGGTCGCAGGGTTTCTCTCCCGGGAGGGGGAAGCTTGACAGCAAAAACGGAAGTAGCGTGACATGCGTCGTTGTATTATGCAGTAAGACCGCGCATACGACCATTTTTTTTCCCATCCTGCTCGGATTTCAAACAAAAATATCTAGATTTTCGCAAATTCGTCGTTTTTCTCATTACTTTTTTTTTTAATTTCTTTCTCGATACTCGCGCTTGAATCGCTTCAAATTCGTTTTCTATCGGTCGTTTGTTGCTCGGAAACGATGCAGGAACAAAAATGAATCGGGAAACCGGAAGATTCGACAGTTTTTTTTTTTTTCACGCAAACTCTATGCTCTAGGATTTGAGTTTTTTTTTCAAGTCGAAGCTACATTTATCTATCTGCAACGAAAAATCTAATACCGAGACCATTTTCGTAAATATTACAACATTACTGTACATTCATGGACAGAGAGACCGAGACGGTATAAAAAACAAGATCGATTAAATTCAGTTGATTGACATCAGATATAATAAAAACCAAAATATCTCAAGTTTCGTACGAAGTAAAATCTGTGGAGAAACGGAATCTTTAAATTGACGATTATTTTGAGTATCGTTGCCGAATAAATTATGAAAAAAATGAACGACGAGGGAAGTAAATGATGAAATATTCGATAGATGAGAATTATTCGATTGATGAGTCTTCGGTAAACGAGTGAATCGGACGAATGTAGGAAAAATAGAAGGAAAATGTGCGAATCGGTTTTGCAAGGGAGTGAAAAAAGGGGGCGGTATGAAGGAAGATGAGTTTCGATCGAGGGAGGGAATGCGAGGGTCGAAAGGGAGAGAGAGAGAGAAGGAAGGAAGGGTCGAATTGTCGAGTCGCCTAGAAAAGCTCTCTCTCTCTCTCTCTCTCTCTCTTTTCCGTTCGTCCTCGTTCGCCTCCCTCGACGTAATCCTCCCTGTTTCTGGTCCCTCAACCCCCGCGGTGGTGCTTTGCAGTGATCGTCTCCAACAGTGCCGATTCTTCCGGGGTACGACCTCGAGGAGGGAAGAAAGCTCGATACCGAGATAAATAACAGCCCTGAGCGAAACTTACGACCGAGCTGGCAGCTACGAAATAACGTCGCTACGAATTTTTACTCCTGTCAAACGTTCTTCGACCAGCCTCCCCCGAGACACCACTCTTCGAACTGAAAAACACACACACACGATTAACGATATCCCGAACCGAGAGACTTTTACGATAAAAAATACGCCATGGTAACCTCAATACATTTACGAGTAAAGTTTCAATCCCTGGCGCACGCAACCCCCTCCTTTTTTATCGTCGACATAGACCAGTTCAAGATTTATTTTTTCTTTGGTTTTTTTTTGTTTTTTTTTTAGTAAAAGTACAATTTTATTATTTCTATATATATTATTTGTCAAGAGTTACCATTACGAATTATTAAAGCTTTGGCCGAATGGACTTTAGGCTCGAAAGTATTTCACAGCTTCTTTCCCCCAATTTTCTTTTTCTTCGAATGAATTTTTTTGATAGTCTACTTTGTTCAAAGGCATATAGTCTAGATGCAGTTTTTGGAATGTTCCTTTTTTTTCTCTTTTTTTTTCAAACGCTGAAACAAGGCGACGTTGGGAATTTTTTTTCCTAGCGCTTTCATAGTTGCACATAGTCGCTGACTGTTCGTTGTAATTGAAAAATGACTTGGGGATGTGTGGTTGGAGGGGAAAGCAAGTTTCAGTGTTCTCAGGAGCATCGAAACTAACGTTTCGGAGGTTTATGTGCTTTCGCCCGTTTCGGTGCTGGAAAAAATGGCCTCTTCGGGGATTGAATCGCGAAACGGGAGCTGGCGACTCCCGCGGGGGGACTTACAGTCTGAAAATCGATCAATCTCGACCAGCGAGCACTTTTCCCGGTACTCGCTCCGGTTCTAGCTAAATTCAAAAGCGAATTGTAAAACAGCGATTTTTTTTTTTCAAAATGCGAAACATCAGTGAGAAACGAGAAAAAAAATTTTTCCAATGCGTTTCAGGTTTTTTAATTAACGACGTTCCATCTTTTCCATCATCATTCAAAAGTTATATTTATTAAAAATCATTTTTTATTCGTATTTTCGTCTTACGGGAAATAAATTGACGATCGCGAAAAATCGTTATTCAAACTTTTTCGTCTCGCGAATCGGACGGTTTGCTCGATCATGCGCCGTAGGCGACAATACGGGCAATGATCTTTTATTGAATGATAAAATAACGTATACGAATATTTGATTAAATAACTCAGAATCGAGACAATTTATTCACGCGTACTAAAATCGATTTTTTGGTATATTTTTGGCAAATCAATTTTTTCTTGACGTTTTAAAATACGATTCCGGAAATGTTTTCCATGGAAATGGCTAAAAATATTCATTAAATAACGCAGAGTACTCGAATAGCATAATAAATAATTTAATATTTCAAAAATTTTATTGATTTTTAAATAAAATTTAAATAAATTGCTCAAGCACGATTGAATTTCATTGTCTTCAGTCTTGTTAATTTGTACGGAGTTGTTCGCAAATTATTATTTCCACGACCGGAAATTCGTAAACCACAAATCTCGGCGAGGAAAACAAAAACTTTATCGCGTTCTTTGAATCGTGTATTCGCTTTGTTTTCTCTTTTCGACGGTTTCTTTTTTTTTTATGAAGAACTTTATTAACAGGAACGTGATTTTTATTTTTTCCGGTATTTTTGTCATCACGGTTGTGACACTTTTTGTGATTTTCATTCAGATTGCGATCTCGCGTTTCTTCGTTTATTTCTGGTTTCCCGAAAAGGATTGAGCGCGCACTGACTTCTGCGCGCGCGCCCGGCTTGTCCCTCGTAATCGTTTCCTGTACCAGCTCGTCCCGGTCTCGAGATTGACCTCTTCAACGTTAAAAAATATATTATCCCGAGAGCCTTGGACATTTGACCGATCACTGCTCATTTTTCATCCGTAATCGACCTTTCATTAATTTTTATTAACAACAAAAATAAGAGAAGAGAAAAAAAACGTTTGAGAAACATATTCTAAAAATTCTGAAAATTGGATACATTTTTCTCACGTTGGTTTCTTGAAATGAAAAAAGAACTTCGAATTAAAACATATGAATTCAAGAAAATGAAATTTTTGTGAATTTTTTAAATTCTACATTTGTAATAGCTTATTTTTTTAAACATAGTAATTTCGAGGTTTTACAAAAAGAGTCTTATTCAATTGACTGAACAGCAAAAAAATGTTTATATCATTGGCAAAATATGTACAAGTTATAAATTAGAGATTGTTTAGCTGAAAAACACAAAATTCTTCATTTATTTTGATCGAAAAGTCAGAGTCTGAAATTAACTAATCGAATGTCAAGAATTTACTTTTTCCTGAGATTATATATACCATCATTTAAAATCGAGGCAATTTTGAATAACTTTATTGTTTTTAACATTACAATGATCATTTTGGTAAATTTTTATGTTCGTATCGATAAAATCGTTAAACTTCAACAAAATTTTACTTCATGATACCCACATAAAATAACTGTATCGTCTCGAAATTATTTCGTAGAAACGTGCACAAGGTAACAGAATTGAACGATAAAGCCATATTCAAACTTGAACAAAAATTCGACTTCTGTCATTTTCGAGTCATGAAAGCGTATAAAACTGTCACTATTAATACTCTTGAGACATTAAATTATATAACTGTAAAGAGTTATATCTGAGACATTTATTTCGAGTTGGAACATTATCAATGAAGTTTCGATATAAACTGTGGATTGTATTTGGAAATCTACTAACACGTAGCCCGAAAGATATCCGCATTTTCTTTTCATTCGAATGATCGTTACGATTAACGATTTTTATGTACTATTCCACCACCACCACATTATCGAAAGTATGAAAATGAACTGTAGATATATTGACTTTTATACGATATAGAGCATTATTCTAGTTTCCTAACATGCAGTGAAGTGTAAAGTGTTATTAAATAGACAAAAAGTATCTTGTCAAAGTAAGTTCGATAAGAGCCAGGCAGAGTCTCATAAAAATTCATCAACATGCATTCTTTAATCAAAAAAAGTATATTTAAAGTGAAGTGTGAAATAATAATAAATATCTCACGTGTCATTATTAAAAATAATTAATATACATTAAACTTTTAAAGGGGTTGTCAAACATATATACACAGTAAAAGACATGACATCGTTACGTAAATAAATCTGCGTTAAATTATCACGTAAAATACAAAATTATTTGTCAATTATTTGCTTTATATATTAATCTTTTAAGTCTTGTTGCATTTAAATTTCTTTATTTTGCTTATTTAATTCAATAAATTCATTAAATCTAAGAATTTCGTAATTTAAATATCTTAGTCAATACATGTCAAACAGTATAATATTAACGGGAACGTATTGACAGTAAATCCTTAATTTTTTGCATGTGTGGTTTTGCACATAATCATTTCTGTCTCGCTCTTTAATCGTACAGATGATTTTGAAGTACATAATTTCACATGTCGTCGTGATGCATAAACATATTGATGATACTGTTTCTTTATTTGACAATCGATATTTTTTCATAGTTTTTGAATCACCGCAATAAAAACAATTTCTGATAATTTCACTTTCTTAAAATAATTTTTTCATGATTTAGTGATTGATATTTTTTTTTTATAGCGACCTTAATTTTCTTTCGATATATTTATTTTTTTCTCGATTCAATGGCTGATTTTTCTTTACAGCGTTTTTATATTCGTTTGTTTTATTTTTTTTTTTGTGAAATAATTTGTTGCAATGTTTCAAGTTTATTTTTTGAGTCCAGTTTAGCACAGAACGTTTTCCATCGCGCTCTTTCTTCGCACAGATGATATTGAAATACGTAACACTTAGCTGGACGCGAATCAAACACAGAGCCAGGCGTATGCACACGCCTAGGCGCGTACGCTGTTACGTACTGTGACGTTTTGTTACCAAGGACGTTTACCGTCAATTGGTAAGGTCGTTCTTTTTAAGAGGCCCTTACCGCCTCGTTTTCCATTCATTGAAATTTTACCGATCATCCTCGTCTCTCGCTCTATCTTTTTCTCTTTCTCTGTCTTTCGGACGACGCTTCCGTTTGACGCGAGCCTCGTAAAAGTTAACGAAACTGCACATAAAAAAAAATTGCAACACTCTACCTCTGTCATTTTCGCAAATTATTCACGCACTTTTCGTCCTTTAGAACTTTTTTTTTTTCGTCAACCAAAGATTTTTACGCTCATTCGTTTATCCTTTTTTCGGATCTTCAATTATTTTATCACGAATTCTTCGATCATTTTTATCAATAAAGTGCATTCAGTGATAAGACATACGTTACCACAAAAACAAAATAATTTATTCTTTTTATATTTTCAGGCTTACTCGTGAAGTGAAAATAGTGAAAAAAAAATTACGTATAATTTCATCAGTGAAAACAAAGAAAAATCAGTGATAAGTTTCAACCGATTGGATTTTCGTGTTAAACATTCACGTTCGGTTAAAAATGACAAAAATATTTTAATTCTGTGAATATTTGGAAAATACTTCGTGGCAAGAGTGATTAATCTTTTTTTTAGCATAGTGGAAATAAAATAAAATAAATTCAAAATTTTTACCACTCGGAACAAAATTCTGTTGCATAATCTTTACGCGATAGTGAAAAGGACTGATGAGAATAATATTTGTGGCGGATATATACAGTTAATAACAAATACGGTCAATTTAAATTATTAGATTTTTTGTATAACGATTGCGGTTCGTTTTTTTTTTCGGTGTCGCTCGTCTCCCGCTTTTTTCTCCCTCGTATACATACATTCGCAGTCTTCCATGATTCGCGTTACGTAAGCGACGTTGCAAGGGCTCATATGTCGAAGCAGAGAATCAAGCGTACCTCCGAACCGCTGTAAATGACCCGCGAAAAAATAATAATCTACATTTCACAAATAATATTAATAATCTAAAAAAATATCATTATTGATATCATAAATGACGATTAATTAAAAAAAAATATTAACGAAAAAAATTCAAATTATAAAAATTTTTCAAACTGCATACAGAATAGAATTTCCTTTAAAAATTAAGAAAGGAATTTAAGAAGAAAGACCAACAATTTTATTTATTTATTTTTTTTAACTGATTAAAACCAAGTTCATCAAAAAATCATTGAAAAAATAATAGCCTGTCAGAGATATAATTAGAATAATGTCCCTTTTGATTAATGAGAGCAGACGTCGAGGGATGAAGGAATTAGAAAAAAAAAGTGAAAAAAAAGTAAAAAAAACAAGAGTTGAACGAAATTGGGGAAAAATTGAACGGGAGGAGAAAAGCAGGGGAATAAAAGCTGAGGATCGAGTGCGTAGTCGGTGTGGTCGAAAGAAAAAATAAATAAAATTGATGTATGTAGAGCGAGAGGTCTTCAAGGGTTGACGTTTGAGGGAAGGGGCGACATTTACGGTTATTTTCACTTGCGAGCGTGTAGGTGTTTGCTCGAGTGTCCGAGGGCGGAAGGGAAAGAGGGGTGCGAGGGGGTTGGGAAGGGGGTGGTGGAGGAGGAGAAGGACGCGAGGGAGAGGAAAAGAGAGAAAGGCAGCTGGCGGGGTTGGTAACAGGGAAAGACGCGGCTCGTAAGGGTCGCAGACTAGATGGCGCCCGAAGCGTGCCCGCCTCCTGGGGCACCTATCGATCGTACCCTATTTATAATTCATCTTACATTTCGATTCGTCACGATAGCCAGGCTCCTCTTCCATTTTTGTCCTCTCCATTTTTATCCATCCCTCATTAAATCCCCTTGCAAAAATAATATTCGATATCCAATTAAGGATTTATCGAACACGTCACATCGAAACAATTGCAAATCGCTCGGAGTTTCGTTAATCTTCAAGAAATTTTAGAAACTCGTTACACATGTACTTTCAACGTGTTCGTAAACTCAATCTATTTGTTCTTATTGTTGAAACGATCGTAAATTTTTTACATTTTTTGAAGAGGTCGTATTGTTGATCGATCATACCGCATCACCATTTTTTTTTCTCTGTTCACATTTTTTTTATTCTTCTTTTCTCCTTGGATCGATCATCGAAGTAAGAAATTCGCCACTTTGTCACGTTGGGGTTATCTCGGGAGATTTAATCTACTTCCTTTTGGTCTAATAAAATGTTGAAACACTCGACGCGCACACTCGCACGGTCCCATTGTTACCGCGCGCATTTTCACCCTCGTTCTCTTTCTCACAATTTTCCATTATCTTATCTCGTAATTTCTGCCTGCTTAACGATAAAAGCTCTTATTCGCATTAATATATAAAAAAAAACTATTTCAAAAGAACCACAGCAAACGAATCAAGGAATTAAACATTTTCCGAAATTCTTTAATTACTTTTGCGTTTCACATTATATTTATCGAGAATTTAATCAATGCTTCGCGGATGTGTTTTATAATTTTTTGTGTGAGAAATTTTGCTCTTTACATAAATAAATTAATAGACAAATAAGAAAGTAAATAATTAAATAATTAAATGAGAAATAAACATGGAAAAGCTGGAAAGAGGGTAAAATCAGTTTCTGTTCAATTGCCACCTTCAAAGACTTCTGCTTAGGCATTTATGGGTCTTCCATTGAACCAACCATTATTTTCATCCCTTGGGCGTGTGTGAGGGCGAGTGCCGGGGTGCGGGCTGAGCACGTTGCTCACCCGGTCGTTGAACCAACTTTTTACGTTCCTGACTCTACCGGCATACTTACCCATGTTTACCATACAAAAAAAAAACAAAAGAAAGAATTTGTGCATCTTTGTCAGTTTTTCCAATATTATTATCTATTTGTCTTACTATTTACGTAAAAAACTTTGTTCATAATTTTTTATCTAATTGTATAAAAATAGAGTTATTATAACTACTGTTTAATTTATTTTCCATTATTACGATTAAATTTTTGTGTTCTTACGATAATAAGATTATTCTGCAGAAAAATATTTATTTTTTTCTGATATCGTTCGATTATTCGCCTCGTACGAATTCTTTTCATGTTAAATATGTTTTTTTCTCGAAAAGAATTTTAATCCAAACCGGATCGATGAAATTCTCAGGGAGCTTAACTCATTTTTTGTCGGACGATTCGCTCGGCACTTGTATGTCGACGGAACTGCAGTTACAATCTCGTAACGATTCCGTGAGTTCCACTTCTGAGTGATATCTCAATCCTCAGAAAATCAACCCCTCGCCAGCCAATTCACACTTTCCTGAGTACGATACGAGAAATGCACTTTGTCATCTCAATACGGCTCTGACCCAATTTCCTTTTGACATGCTCCAATTTGGAACATTTGTCCAAACGTTCGACTCTTCAGAATCCCATGCCCTGAATTTTCATCGGACATTTTCATTCATGAATATTGGTTAAATAAAATTGAAAATGAATTTATTTTCTCTATAAAAGATTATTGTACGTTGAAAAAACGATCGTGATAATTTTTAAAATAAGAATGGGACAATTTTTTTCTTGAAACAATTTATAACGATATATGGGTCAGATAATACTAGCAAAAAGTTAGTTGACTGACGTTTAATTTTTTAATTTTTGACTCTGCCTTTTTGGTCCAAATTAAATGGAAAATTTTTTGTGTCTCAGTTTAGCTATCAATTGGCAACTTGAACATATTTTATCAACGATTCAAACATTCATCATTTATTGAAAAACTGAATGAAGATAGTTTTAGTGAAACATTTTGATATTATACTGTCTATAGTATATGAAAATTTGCAGAAAGAGAGTTAAACGAAAAAAATTGTCATAAAAAAAGTTGTACAAATTTGAATTTGACCTAATTCTATCAAATGATTTAAAAAAATGCAAAAAAAAATGAAAATTGTAATTTTTCAATGACCGATAAAAAATATCAAAATTCCTTGATCAAAAGATCGATAATTTGAAAAATCGAAGAGCATCGGTACCGATGTAACGTGCAAGCAGTGCGAATGTGATACCCAGCCAATCATCGCAGGGAACTCGCTTGGAATTGATTCGCATTCCATCCACGAGTTTCAATCGTCGCGTATCTCTCTGGTGCATTTGTAATATGCAACATGTGTATGCGGGTGCACACACGTATGCAAATTTATTTCCTTCTCTCATAATCTCCGCCGCTCCGGACGATTAGATACGAGTCCGAGCCCAGACTCACTTATATATCCGTCCGACCTCGTGCTCCTCAACGAAATGGGAAATGGATTGTCCCGTGTAATCCCCAATTTAACATTCGTCGCACGAATTTTCCCAATTGTCGAATAAAATCAACCTGTATTTTCAACGCCCTCCTTTTTAAAGCTCTTAATTAACATCTCTGCACTCTGCAAACGAAATGCACACATTTTTCCATAATGAATTACACTCAAAGATATAATTTTACATAAAGGTTTATAAAATATTTTTTATGGCATTAATTTGAACATTTTAAGGATTTTTGTTTTTTCTATAAAACTTTTTATCATATAAATGATCAGATCAAGCATAATAATTGTCGAAATGGGCGTATTTTGAATGACGTATCCTTAAAATTTTGGAACTATTACGTTTCGATAAAATAAAGTCAGAACAAGATGAATTTTTAGAATTAGTTCGTCAAGGATAAAAAATCGATCTGGTGACGTGAAATATTATTGCTAGAATGATTTAATTTGGACGAAATTTTTAATGTTAGTGGCTCAATAATTATTTCTTTCCGGTCCATTCGACCGTCATTCCGGATGAGGAAACGGGACGGTCTACTCTCTCGCTCTCAGCACTTCTATTTCGGACTTTGTATACGCATTGCGTTGTTCGACTCTTCAGCTTTAAACGACCAATCTCCCTCTTGACCTAATTTCGTGAAACTCTTGTTTATAATATAATACGTGTCAGACGCTTATGATTAGTCGCGACGAAACCACGTGTGGTCTGCATTTTATTTCGTGCACTACAACTTGTCATCATTCAACATTTTTTTTTCTTTTTGACTAATTATTGATTCTGTACAAGAACCATTTTTGTCTGGATATGTAAATTTTATTCAACCAAATTTTTGAAATAAATATGATTAGATGATAATTAAAGGGTTTCTAACGTATATTATGTTTGTTAAAATAATTATTAATCTGTTTAGCTCATTTATATTGAATTTATAACAATTATGAACCATCTCGATTTTATTTCAACATAATTTTTTTTTCATTGCATAACTCTCGATTTTTGTCTAATCGAGATTAAATGTTATTGTCATTGATAACCTTTGCACATTCTGTTGAGGATTTCAATGACATAAATACATGTCAGTTTTTAATTGTATCAAAATATATAGTTATTGTGAAATAAGAAGTTCACAATCAGATCGAAGCAAAATATAAAGAAATTTTTAACGTGCTGTTTCAAATAATTTTATTTTTTTTGAATCTTTTGATGAAATATTTTTTAAAAACTTACATTTTTTCTCATTCTATTTTTTTTAAATCAAGTTTAAAGAGCGTAATCGTTCTCCAGCTTGAAGGTGAAAAATCTTTGAATTCGGTTCGTCGAATATTTTTCATCCTGAATTCTTAAATGGATCTCGTGACTCGGTCACTCGAGGCTCGCAAACTCGGCGAGACTTTTACGAGCCGAGTATAAGAAGTCGCCCACGACGCCTCGCGACGTGTTACCAACTTTTTAAAACTTCTTCCTCAATTCCTAACCAAGTGCCAACTTTTTTCCAACGTTTCGCCACGTTATCAGTTCTTTCCAACGACTCTCAGCTCCCGAAATCTTTATCCTTAATTCTCCGTCGGCATTCACGAAATTCAAATGAAAAACTCAACTGAAAAAGTAATTGAAATAAAAATGCGAATAAAAGAAGGACCGTTTTTTACCGAGAGTAAAATGAAAAAAAAATAAAAAAACAAAAAATGTAAAGACAAAAAAAAGCAGATAAAAAAATTTTTGTAGGATAATGATTAGAGAGAAAAGAGTGTAATAAAAAATGGACGGAGGGTAAAAAATGAAGAGGAAAAATATGCAAGAGAGAAAAATAGTATCCGGAGGGTGGAAAAGTATAAAAGGAGGGAATATGAGGATGGTATAGAAAAAAAAAGCATTGGCGCCGGAGATGCATGCAATCCTAGTCTGGCTCCGAGGGGACGTACGGGGTTGTTGGCTAACTTTCTACTCGAGAATAAGTTTGTTGTAAAGATATATTACCTAGACAATTTCTATATGAAACGTTGATCGATTTTATTTATAAAATTACGAAATTAACATAGTTTTATCAATAATTTAGAATTAATTTGTCTTAAAAAACAATACTATATTTAAATTCTAAGGTGTCAAATTCACGATAAAAGATCAACTTGTAATATAATTTCAAAAATAGGCTGAACCAAGTATTCGTTCGCATGCAATAAAATATTCAATGATCAAAGTTGGTTTGTGTCTAAATTCTATTTTTGCGTTAAATGGTAAAAATTTTTAAGATGTCTAATTTTTTAGAATAATTTTAATAGTTATTGTAGTTTAAGTCGCTACCTATGTTTTATTTCAAAAGTTAGTAAAAAAATCCAAACTTTTTATTTAATTCTTTTAATCTTTAACAGAGCCGTTGCATTTAGAATAATTGAGATACCAATTCGATTATTGTGACGTTCGATTCGTTTCGCAAAAATCTCAAAAAATCAGAAAAAGTATCCTCAATTTAATTTGAGAAAATATTTAAACAATTTTTTTTAACGCGTTAAAGCCCATATTAAATCTGAAATTGTAAAAAAGATAGTCGATAAGTTGTCACGCAACAAAGTCGTGTTAAAAAACCAAACCACGAACCAAGAAGTTAATTTATTTACCAATAATTGAAAATCCATAAATAATTAATAAAAACAAACATATCAGATGAATAAATGTTCACAACCGAGAATCGGCATCGGATATAGTATTTGTGCGATAGAGTGTAAAAAAATGATGAAAAGGAAATCTGATGGGTTGGGAATTAATTTTTTTGAGCAATTATGGTTAAAATATCTTTTGAACCAGTCAACGATTAGTTTCATTATTTAGCAGAATATTATTAAATAGATTAATTAACAAAACATATGTGAGAAGCGTAGTGGTTTATATAGTGAGCATTAAAAAAGGGGGGCAATACACCCTTATCGCTCGTGAGCTGGTGCACGAGCGGCGACGAGGGCGCTTTGGAAAGTCTGACTAGGTGGCCTGGTTGGGTATTGATCCGTAAAGGGTGCTTATTCGTATACGCGAGACAGAGAGCGAGATATAAAGGTAAAGAAACAGAGGGAAAGAGAAACGACAGAGAAAATACGATGGAGACGAGAAGTGAGATCAAGAGGGAGAAAGCTAATGTCCGAGAGAGAAAAGACGAGAAGGAATTAGAGAAAAAAGCCAGGAATAACGAGAGAGAGAGAAAAAAAATGTTCGAGAAAGAGAGATAATGTCCGGAGAGAGAGAAAACGAGTAACAGAAGAGCTTCGGATGGACTATATGAGAGATGCCGGGGATTGCTCGGGTCAGGGGTGGATTTTCGAGCTCGCATGCGCAAAAGCTCCTCAACATCGACCGCTCTCGAGCTTTTCCCTCTCTCATTCTTTTCTCGTTTTCTCTCCTCTCTCTCTCTCCCTCTCGTTTTCTTCTTTCCAACGGTCTGTTCTTTTCTTCTTTTCGTCTGCCACTCTTTCCTCTTTCTCGCTATTCCTTTGTACATCCGGTCTCCGTCTTTGTCTCAGAAATGTTATCGTCATTTTGGATCCTCGTAAATTGCGAAAGTCTCAAGCAGTACCGTGTGTCAACCCCTTGAAAGAATTCTTTCTCGTTTATTTTCGTCGCTCTTATCTCTATTTCTTTCTCTCGTTTCACGCACAATTATATTCTCGCGCCTCCTTCTCATTCTTCTCTTCCCGCAGGAATAAAAGTCTTATTCGCCTCTGGCGAAAGTTTTAACCTCGATCGTAAAAAAATCAATCGAAATCCTTCGCTGGTGAAGAAAGTTCCTCAAAAATATTCTCCCTTGGAATTTTATCACGTAAAATAACGAATAATAAAGACACACTAAAGCGACTCTGAAAAATGATTATCGTGGACTCGATGACTCAGTGAAATCGAGGATTCTAGCTCGATCTAAGATTTTCCCACTTCCTACCTGTCCGTCTTCGGAAAATTGCTCACCATCAATTCTCACCAATGGAATAATAAAACTGACACATCGTCTTTCCTGAAAAAAGAATTCATTTTTCAATGCGCTTCTATTAGCCTGACTTCTAATGCATAGAGCATTAGTATCTCATTTGGATCAAATTTAATTCTCATGTAAAACTTTAAAAAATGGTATTTATTAATTTTATATTCGCGAATATTCCTAATCAATTTTCCAAACTTTAACCAAATTTGGCTAACTTTCTAAAGTTAGAATTTGATATTACATCAGTTATCGTACTATTTATGGAAATTATTTATTTTTCGTAATTACGAGACACATTTATTACGGGGATTATTCGAAATCAATCGTTTTTGCTTTCATTAATCACTTATTTTTATATCCTGTATTTTTTTGCTACAAAATATACTGTTTGCTCGTCGTAAAGGGCTCGAAGTAGGTTACGGGTTGAATTCAGTTAGTGATTGATACACGAGAGTTTATACTGCCCCTTGGGACGACCCGACAACCCCGTTACATCAAAACTCGATTACACTTGACTCCTGAGCTAATTTCACGCATGTAGCCTCGTTCATCCTGTTTCAAAATGAAATATGAAATTAGTTTGAAAGTTCGAACTCCAAATACGAATAATACTCGTTGTTCGAGTTTATCCAATTATTCTTTAATTATGAGGAATTTTTGTGATTAAATCGAAAAAAATGACTTTTAAATACAAACGCAGAGCACATCATTTTTTTTTAATTCAATGAACTGATAATTTAATCGCGACCGCGACAGGCCAAAAATTGCATGACGAATTCCGCTTGGCCTCATTATAGAATTCTCCGCGAGGATTGACGCCAAGAAAACTGTATTCTACGGGGCGCATTCTCAATAGGGCCGCCCATATCGTAATTAATTCTCAACAGAATTTTTTTTCTTATTTCAAGATCTCATTCGATCAGATCTTTTTGGCTCACACTGGGTCTTGTAGACTAATGAAAATTTCAAGTTGCCATATCTTTTCTTTCTTTTGACAATATTAACTTTATATTATGCATGATTCGTAAAGATTATTGCAAAACGAAGCGAATGGCCCATGAATTACGTCAATATATCAATTAATTAAAAAGTTATCACGCCTTGAAGATTTAAAAAAATCGAAAGGAGCACTCCCTCAAAAATTGGCAAAATTTAAAAAAAATCGATTTTAAGGTAATTCTGTCATAAAATCGTTTTCTTAGGATTTCGTTGAAAATTCGCAAAGTATATTTGAAAAGAAAATTTGAATAGTATACTCAACATTTTCTGCACTCTTCCATATATGAGCACGTGTTAAATATTGCGATCTTCAACTCTAAATATCTTAACTTCTGGCTAGTGAAACTTGTTGAAATTTTACACAACTCTTTGAAGTATACATTTACGAAGTTAACTTTAGTATAAAAAAAAAATCTACGATTTTGATTTTTCTAATTTTCATACACATGCAGCAAGTACAGATCTTGAATCAATTACTAACAACTTTTCTTAATAAACTTTTTTTGTAGTACAGAGATAAACTAAGATAAAATTTTTTATTTGACTGTACTAATAAAATTACCTTAAGAACCCTATATTTGATCGAAAATTATTGATTCTATATAGAAAAATTAAAAAAACTGATCCAAAAATCACTTTTTTGGTTCATTCTCTACGAATATTCGCTGTGTTTCTCGCTATCTCCTCAGGATTTGCTCGTAGCGAACATCGCCTGAATACTTTTCGTTTTTTTTTTTAATTTTGTTAGGAATCTATTTTTTTCATTGCCAAGGTCCAGACAAGACTTCCGACATGGACACCCTGTACTTTTGCACACTTTAATTCAACCTCGTGAGTCCGTCACGAATTACATCATGCAAAATTGTACTCTATATCATCGAGCTCGCTCTCACGCATCTAAACGTGAGCTTTCGGTGCGAGCTTCGTATACCGTGCAATCCCATCTCTATATGACATTCGTCATTCGTTCGCGACGGATTCGACGATGTCCCACGCGCATCGTTAAAATTGTCCAGGGACACCCATCAATCCGCGTTATTCGATCTTATCATTCCTTTCTTTTTATCTCCCTTCCATTTTTTCCCGCCACTATCATTTCGCTAATTGAAACTTTTCATCAAATTACACAATTATCCCCTTCGCCACTCGATCGCTCAATCTTTCCTGCCATTTATCCTGTCACGCGAATTTTGCCCCCTCTATTTGCGTTTCTTCTCATCGACAGTTTTTTTTTCACTTTGGTTTTTTTTTGTTTCGTTCTCTAAAGAATTTTCGAAAAACGTTATAGTTTATCTAGCAAAATATTTACTTTTTTCAATCTTCAACATATTTTCATTATCTCCGATAGTTTTTTTTTTATTGACAAGAAAAGTATATGGGAAAAAAAATTGACTGATGTTTGATAAAAATATGAGTACAGATTGTCACTGTCGTCGATGAATTTACTTCTATTCATGCTCAAATTGACAATTCGATTGTCGAGCTGTCGTAACATAAGCGTTTTATTTTATCTCGGAAAACATTGACCATTTTCAGGTTTTTATATTTCCATCGTCGTTGACAAGAAAAAGAATTGAAGATCGAGTCGCGTTATTTTCCTAATACAGTCCGACACGCCAATAAGAACGCAAAAGCCCCCAAGGGGAAGATTTTTATGGCCCCCCACTCCGTGCGCGCTTCGCGCTCGCTGACTCG